>CM017439.1:18378059-18624201 GCA_007726485.1 Eragrostis curvula | reverse complement strand
TCATGATTTTCCATCCATTAGATCAAAATCTAGGCAAACAACCGACTACCAAACTTGAATGTGAAATACAGAACATTGAGGTTCTGAATGTCACCGGAAAACCAGGATCTTTCTCAGTAATGCAGCAAACTTTGCAGCAGGTAAAAGTAGCATTAAACAAAGTGGCGATGTAAGGCTCAAATCTTCTCTGCCTAAATCTTCCTTTAGTATTTTAATTGGACCTGTTAAAGTGTATACAGGAAAAAAATAGAGCACAAATTAATATGATCCCAGCACGATGAAAACACATACCCAGCCAGCTGTCAGTAAGCCAGAAAGAAACCAGTAGCACCAGGGAACACAGGGAAATATGAAACTTGTAGTAATCAAATGCAAGGTTCTGATTCATTCCGTCTGATCCAATGCATGAAGAATTCAACCATGCATGTCAAGAAAGACAATAACAGACCGCGTTGACCTGCCTATGCTTCTGGAAACGAAACTGATCAGTGCCACCATCACATCCAGCCGTGGTCAAAGAATGAAAGAATATCTTGAGCGTTAGCAGGGAACTAATGGAAGGACCAAACTGCAGCCTGCAGGAGAACACTACAGTCCAGACGGTGGCCGCACCGGAAGAGTCGACTCTGCTGCAGGACGAGAAGCTTGAGCCAGCGCAATGTTTCTGCAGGAGAGGGGAACAGGCAGCTGCCCCGCCTCCTCCAGCGGTCGCATCACGTCGCGGGCGCTTGTGGCATGGTGCAGGAAGTTGACGCCATCGGAAGCAGCGGCTTCGAGGCAAGAGACATGGAGGATCAGAGCCCGAAAATGACTGCGACGCCGGCGTCCTCAGCTGGCTGGAAGCCGTGTGAAACCTCGGCACTGACTACGGTCAACCAGAGTCGCCGTGCGGAGGAACCACGTTCGTTCGCTTTGGGCCACCTAACTGTCTTTCCTCCAATTTTTTGGCCCAGAAGGCTTGTCCGTCTCGTTGGGCCATCTTCATCTGATTTATCCGACCGGGCCGTACCACGACTACTCCCATTCGCTGCTCGCGTAAATGTACTCTTTTATTGCTCAAAATAAATGTACTCATTTTTCTAGAGGTCCAGAGTCAAAATGGCCCAGCCTGATTTCATCACAAATGGCTGAAGATGCAAAATCACTCGTTGTTGATTTTAGGACAAGCAAAATTGGTCCAGAGTTAAAACAGTTCTTAGACTCTCCTCTTTTGTGTGCCCGAGTATTGTAAGTGCGTGTTTGCAAATGCTCTTGTTGCAACTTGCAAGCATGATGAAGTGTTCGCAAATTTCTCTCGTTGCAGCTTTTAGAACGTGTCATCATGATCACTGACAACGTAGTTAGCTCTCAACGGTCGTCGCGACAGCAGGACAGTTAATACGGTTGGGTCTCTCACATGCAAGGACGATCAGATAAAGCTGACAGACACGCCCGCTATAAGCCTGTTCGTTTCGCTGCAGCTGCAGAAAAATAACTGCGAACACTGTAGCAGCTGCAGAAACACTGTAGCAGCTGCAGAAGAAATAAATGCAAACACTGTAGCTGCTGCAAGCAGCGAGACGAACAATGTCGGTTCATATCTCATTCCACTTCACTTCCTTTCAATTTGCTTTTTAATTTTCACTTTTCAACTGCGATCATTTTCGTGCGTGTATTTTAGTAGTAGCAGTAGTAGTATCAAGTGGTTGCCTGACGAACGCATTCGCAGAAACATTTTCGTGGGGCCATAGAGATCATCATGTATCAAGTGACGACTGTCTGTAATGGAGTATGCCAATAACCGCCCCAACCTAGGACTTCCATATGCCAAGAGGCGTTTGCAACTTTTATATAGGAGCAAATCCAGAGTCAAGGAACTGTCAGTTTCTCATAGAATATGAGTATTTCCACACTCTACTGTTTCGTCATTAGGATGCCTCAGAGCACTGTCACCTGAAATACCAAACCTATGATAAGCGGTGTTGACAGTAGGCGCAGATAGAGTCTAGTAGAAAAACGAGATGTCACATTTTCTTTCTGTATTCGTACGTAGGAGATGAACAGCCGGAAACATCCCATACGAGTTCGTGCCCTGAGGAAACAACAACATTCTCTGTTCGTGTGCAAGCCCCGCACGTTACTTCACACTGACTCCATGAATACCAATTACTTGCTCAAATCATTTTGTAATCATGCATGGGGTTCAGTGGGTAAAATAAGTCGCTCGCGGTTAAAATAATCAAATCCAACATCCCCTGTGTCAAACAGGCTAATGCATTCACATCTTCATTCGTGTCTGATGGTTACGGAGATTTGGATCTCAATTACGGTTAAAATGCACCATGTGAATGTATGTCGGCTGACACACATTGGAACGTGGCTGTACTACATGGTGAACAAAGGCATTGCGGAAACACCCCCCGATCATTCCCTTATTTATATCAAACCTATATCTGAAACCAACAATTGCGAACCAAATTTTCTTGGTAGTAATCAATTTATGGCTTGTATTGTAACGTTGACAAGAGGTACACGGTCGAGAGGGTAGTATTCTAAATTTGTACTGACTACTCTACTCGTCTAGCAGGGAAATTTAGACACAGGGAATACATTAAGAATGGGGAAACATTCCTGATAAACACCTAGTGCAAGATTGGAAATCAACGCAGCAGCGCCAACCTTGGAATGGCGGGGTTTGCATTGCAAAACACACATGGTATCCAAATAGAGAAAGAAACAGTGGTCAGTGAAAGAATTTGTCCCCGACGCCAAGTAAATTAGCACATTAACTTCTCGGACAACACAAAGCGTCGCCTTCGTGAGGCTTCACCGACCTTGCCGTCACACAATAACTATCTGCTCAGGGAACCGAGTAAAAAAACTGCCCCTCCTCTGCTTTTGCATTTTTCTCTTCTCTCCATGTTTCCGTTTCTGTCACCTACTAAAATCACGCTTTCTGTCATCTACTAAATAATCACAATTGCAGTCTTAGAAGTAAGAAATGGAGAGAGAGAGAGAGCCGAGAGACGAGAGAGAGAGAGAGAGAGAGAGAGAGGAGAGAGAGAGGAGAGAGAGAGAGAGAGAGAGAGAGAGAGCAATGTACATGCTGTGATCACGAAGAAATATGTCTGCAAAATAGACCATGCTTGTTTACTCACAAAACTCTCCAATTCGGTGCAGTTCATACACTACTAAATCTGCAGGTACCTCATGAAATGATACGTTATTTTGGAGACATAATTATAAGGTAATCTTAATTACTGCATTAAACTAGTACTAGCATTAGGCCAGCACAATTTTTGTGCAACCTCAGAAAAATTGTCCATGCAAGGGTAGTAAATATTTGCGTTTAAACCGTGAGCAAGTAAATTCCAAATGCTTTGATTTCATTTTGGAAAAACAATTATAAAAGAGAGAAGAAACAAATGCTGTTATAGCAATGCCAAAAACCAGCACAAGAATTTGAAACTGCCGTCACCTTGAACCAGATGCAAATTCCTTTCCACCTCACACACACCCGTTTCCAGGTCTTGACTTGCATGAAAAAAGTTGCAACGCCACACACACGAAAGCAGAATTGTTTTCAGGAAAAAAAAAGAGAGAGAATTAGCGGTGCGCCAGATGAGACGAAGCCACGGGTGATTAGTTCCAAACGCATTTTCCGTGCGGCCCGGATGGCCGGACCCCACCGCCCCGCACCGTCGTCCCCGCTAGCCGCTGGCCCCTTGCGCGGGCGCGCGTCACTAGTAGAGGTTACAGCCAACCAAAAGTTACTCCTACAGCTCACTCCACACTTCCACAGAGCACAGGAACCCAAGAGCCAAACAGCAGAGCCACCACACCACTCGCCACAGCAGAGGCGTGACTGACCGAGACTGTGCGGGCTTTGAGAGCAGAGCGAGCGAAGCAGAGGAAGGAGAAAGAGGCGGCCATGGGCGAGGTAATGGCGGTTTCTTGGTCGTTCTTCCTCGGTGGAGATAGTTTGGGGAAAAGATCTTGATGTGGTTTCCGTTTCTGTGTGTTTGTTTGCGTGTTGGCGGTGCAGGAGGAGAAGGCGAAGGAGGCGGCGGCAGCCGAGAAGGGGAAGGAGGTGGCGGCGCCGGCCGAGGAGAAGAAGGGCGACGGCGGCGGAGGGGAGGAGAAGAAGGAGGACGCGCCACCGCCGCCGCCGCCGCCGGAGGAGGTGGTGATGAAGGTGTTCATGCACTGCGAGGGGTGTGCGCGCAAGGTCAAGAAGATCCTCAAGGGATTTGATGGTAATGGAGCGTCCCCGCCTGCTTTCTGTTCTGTTTGTGTCTAGGACTATTGTACCGTTTGTGTTCTTGGTGGGATCAGGTGTACCTTTTCTTTTGAACTGGAAGTAGGTGAAATATTTGTGGCCTTTCTTTTCTCTCTCTCCTTGTTTCAGATAGGATATTCGCTTACACTTTTAGATTGTTCTTTCTTTGATGGTTATGATTTTGAAATTTCCACTTTCTGTGGAGGGATTCGTTGCCTTGTTTTTACCGATTCAAGCTGCCTCTGTTTTATATTTGGAAAAAGACTAGTTTCAATCGGATGGACCTCTTGGCAAGTCAGTTTCATTTCAAAATTTGAGGCGGTTTTCTTCCGGGTTCTTCTCATGATGGCAAACTTCAGGTTCTCCTGGTCATTTGAAATGTAACGAAGTACAGCACTGTATTGTTTGTTGCATTGCATCAAGGGAAGTGTTCTGTTAGCTGCCTCCTTAACAAGGTTTTGAGTTCAAAAAGTTCATATTTGAGGCTTGCTGTTTCCTGGTATCTTGGTTTCTCTCTCGTTTCTTTTTCAAAGGCGCATTTGTTTCCATGATTTGCTTTATGTATCTCTTTAAAATCGAATGGGAGTAGAAGTTTTCCACGATTTACGGGGGCTTTTTTTTTTCAAAAATACTATAATATTGTGGTTTGCCGGTGGCACTTTGAAGAGGTTAGGTTGGCAAAGCGTCGACTTGGAGGGGTACTAGGAGTCCTGAATTCAACTGTTTCCTTAAGAGTCACGTGAATAATGTGTTTGTACAATACACAATTTTGTAGTACATCCGAACATCGTTAAATCCGATTCAGAAATCCAGTAATGGGAAAGACGTTCCCTAATGATGTCTCTGATGTGCAGAACATATAACAAAGCAGCTCCCAGTTCCCTTACAAATGCAATCTTCCCATTTTAGATGTGGATTCTGTTAATATATCTCAGGGCCTCAATTTTACCAAATTTATCAAATCTTGTATCTGCAATAAGTGTTCTCAGGTCCATGTTATTTTTGCAGTTTCTTGTGCAGTCAGGGGCTCCAAAATTGTATGCTTCTTTTCCCCCACAAACGTGGGAGTTCATCAATGCTACCAAGTCTGAAGATAAAATTTTCTGGAGTGCAGGTGTGGAAGATGTTAGTGCAGACTCCAAGGCACACAAGGTGGTCGTGAAGGGGAAGAAGGCAGCTGCTGACCCCATGAAGGTGGTGGAGCGTGTGCAGAAGAAGACCGGCCGCAAGGTGACCTTCTCTCACCGATGCCACCTCCGAAGGAGGAGGAGAAGAAGGAAGAAGAGAAAAAGGAAGAACCCGAGCCACCAAAACCTGAAGAGAAGAAAGAGGAGGTGAATTATCCAATCTAAATAGTTGTCGACGACACTGGCATTTTTTCCCCCTATTACAGTTTCGAGTAGCATCAATTTTGCTTGTGTGCACTACCATTATCTCTTTGCTTTAGTACTGACACGTTGCTGTTTTGTTTGAACCAAAGCCCAAGGTGGTCTCCGTGGTGCTGAAGGTGCATATGCACTGTGAGGCCTGTGCGCAAGTGATCAAGAAGAGAATCCTCAAGATGAAAGGTACGAAATCTGTTGCCACATAACTTTCCTTCAGTACACCATGATGGATGATGTTTTATGTTTCAGCAAGGTAAATCACACTTTCATGATTGTATCGATGAAGGATGGTAGTCTGTCAGTCTATCAAAACCTGAACGTTTTGTCCCCTTCTGTTTGCCTGAGAGTTACATTGAATAAGAGCTGCTAACAAATGTGTCACAAAAGGGTTACAAAAGTTTTACCCAGTTCTTCAAGTACACAAAGCCAACAATCTTTAGAAAACCAGTTCGACTTTAGGCTGGGCGAGTAGTCCAAAGGGCGGCTGGCAACAGTTCGACCCAGGAGTGTTTTTTGCTGTGAGCCGAGGTAGGGTGGGAGGGGCTCATATCTCTGGCGGTGTGCGTCTTATATGTCATCACTATGTAACGATCACGGTTTTTCTAATGAAAACCAAGGGCATGCCCTCTTGTCTAAAAAAAAAAACAATCTTTAGATTAGAACGACACAATTTTCTGTTGTAACTGATCAAATAACAGTGTCAGGAATCTGAAGTTACCCCTTAAGTAATTTGGTGTTTCTTTTTGCAGGAGTACAATCCGCAGAAGCTGACCTGAAGGCTTCTCAAGTCACTGTGAAGGGAGTGTTTGAGGAGGCCAAGCTCGCTGATTATGTGCATAGGCGCACTGGCAAGCATGCTGCGATTGTTAAGTCTGAGCCGGCTGCGGCTGATAATGCTGGAGATGGCAATGCCAAAGACGACAAGAAGGCAGCGGAGGGAGGTGAGGAGAACAAGGAGGAGAAGAAAGAGAGTGGAGATGCAGATAAAAAGAAGGATGATAGCAATGCTGGCGAAGAGAAAGACCCTGCAGCCATGGCTAACCTGTATATGCATTACCCCAGATTCAACCACCCGAGTGGATACGGTGCTCCTGGCTACACTTATCACTACGCTCCGCAACTCTTCAGTGACGAGAATCCGAATGCGTGCTCTGTGATGTGAAAAGGCCAGAGACATAATATATGAAGCGGAAAAATAAGAGGGAAAGGAATCATCCCCTGATTTCGAAGGTGAGTATTGCTGGAAAACAGCCGATGAGGATGGTATCTGTAGCTTCAGCATATGGCCGAGCTATATTGGCTAGGAGTGTAGAACTTCTCTTTTGTTTGGTTGAACTTTTGTCTGGTACAGAAGTAAACTTGCCTACTAGTTTACTTTATGGACGCTATCTTATGTAGGGTAATTACTAGTAGGATTTTGCCTTTGGCTTTTCTTTCATTTTGTAAAGTTTGTATAATATTGTTAGTTTTGGTATACTAGATTGTGTCGACTCTGTTATGGTCTTCCGTCATCGTTGATGAACCAGATGAGGATTTCCTCCGGTAAAATCAACTGCTTGTTTCGCCTCCGTCGTAGTATGAGGTTTACCCTTCAGTTGCCTAGTTCAGTCTGACCTGACCACTGTCATTTGGTACGCAAGTTATCTATCAGGACTATCTAGGTGGAATTAGTTTTCCATTTTACCGCAATTTTACTCTGACTTTATTCATTGGATCGCTAAAAAAAAAACTTTATTCATTGGGGATTATTGGGACTGAGGGCACTGGCAGTGGCCGATTCCTAATGCATTTTCATATTGGGAGCTTATCATTCGAAAATTAGCTAATTTTTGGAGAAGTTTGCTAACTTTTAAAAGAATTTCTTCAAACTTTCCACCTCTGTTAGATTTTGCGACATTTTCAAAAGAAAGTCTAGCTTGTTTCCGTCAGAAGTAGCATGAGCATAGGAGGGTAGACGAACTTGTGGATTCAAAGGTGAGAAGCGCCGAGTGCGTCTCATGTGCATGGGGTCCAACCATCCAGCTCTCCAGGGCAGCATCATGGCTCCAAACTCGGAGCAGATGACCCCAGCAGATCCTTTCCCTTTCCTCGTCACCGAAATAAATTGAAAGAGAGAAACAAAAGGCTGACGGGTAGATAGACAGATAGCTGCATATTAGCATGAAGTACTGATAAAAAGGCAACCCACTCGCCGTCACCGGGCAGAGGCTCAGTCAGAGCCAGGGCAGCAGCATGTGTTGGTGGTTTCTGCAAATGGCTTCCCGTTGAACCCCGGTCGAAAAGCAGGTCGCCGCGTCAGCTGCCCGTGTTTGCTTCTTGGGTGAAAGAGGCATGGAGGCAGGACGCCGTGACTTGACTGTGCCTGCGCCATGCCCATCTCGTGTGCCATCAAAGTCTCGTGATCCCGCTCGTCTACTGCTCCACAGTCCACACTCAATGCCGCTATAGCACTGCACGTCCACCTCATATGGTAGCTAGCTGAATTATTACATTCGCGGGCATGTCGAAATATCCTTGCTTGTACCGTTGGATTTGATAGTATGAGAAGTACTTTCAAAACACGGAATATGTATTCTTTGATTGGCATAGTCCTATGAAATTGGTGGTAAAAAATGATGCAGCTGGTGACCATCTATACTGTCCAAATATCGTTAACAGTTGCTGAACACGTTGGTCCAAAGATATTTGAAGCTTCAATTTGACATTTTGTTGTTTTATCTAGTGTGAATACATTAGCAACAGCTAGGACAAACAAATATAACTTATTTCTTTTGATAACATTAGGACATAGAAGAGTTCAATTCAAATTTGAGCTAAGATTTCGTTCCTAATTAACGACATAAAAAATAGGGAGTATTCCATTTCGTGTTTCCATTTCCACCTAAAGTCCAAATACGCCCACTAAACTGCATGCATGTAACAATTTGGCATTTTGACCGTAAGGTCAAAAAGATATTTTACAAGGTTAAGGGCTAGAATAACGGAGCATTTTGGCACCTATATGGCTGCATGTGACAAACGGTAAAGTGGGTGGCTGGACCAGGACCAAACGGATGAACAAGTAGGAGTGTAGTGCCAGTGTCTCACTACTCCTTGACTGTTGTGTTGGCTATGTGTGAGGGGTGTCCCGGGCGTGTCATGTGCGTTTGCATGGAGCTGACACGGAGAGAGACCAGACCGTCCTGCTCTTTTGTATCGTGACTCAGAGTCGTGACCATCAGCGTAGGCCGTAGGGGGCGCTAGGTCCCATATACCCATCGCAACAGCAAACGCCTTCATGTTATTTTGTCACTTGTTGCGTGCGGCCACTGGGGATCGACGACATGCATGGCTACTCATTTTCATGTCGACGACAATCAGATATAGAAAATAGCAGTGCAGCTTTTATAGCTGCATATATTGAGTAAACACAATCATGATCTTTAATCCTACGCGTTATAGCTTTATATATAGCAGCCATTTGAGTTACACAGCTGTGCCTTTTCAGGCCTCAGAAAGAAAAAAAAAACGAAGAACGAGTTCATTTTCAGATCCTGCCACACGACGTACAGACTCCTCATGCGTGTGGTTTGGGAGCATCGTCAGCGACGACCCATGCCACCCTGCTCGCTGCTCCCCTGCTCATCTCGACAGCGACAGCCGCCGAGGTGCCTTGTGGCGGCCGGCGAGAATGATGCTGAACGGAGATTGCATTGCTCTGCTCGGACCACCGTTCATGCATGACAACATACCGATACAGGTCCACCTGGCTCGCACGTAGTATATCATCATCGTCGTGTGGTCCGGCCGGTCAACTCCAGCGGCCAGCGCCGTAAGATTGCCAAAGATTTACGTGTCGGCCGGGTACTCGATCGCCCGTCAGCCCGCTCTAGCTCGTGCAAAAGCAACCCAAGTATGTCAAGCAAGTCACACGTTCAGCAGATCTTTCGGATAAGAACGCAAGTTAAATGCGTCCATTCTAGTTACGCTTTAGACTTTGTGAGATCGATGAGTCGAGTAACTCCGTAGTTCGTAAATATTACATACCAGGACGTAACGGACTAACGGACACATACTGTCACTTCCTCAGGGCGTGCCGTGCGGCTATTGTGTAGATAACTTCTATTGTCTCTGCACTGGCTCTCGCTGTTTTTCATAGCGTCACACTCACATGTCCAAGGAACAAAACTGGCATTAGACAGTTACATACGCTGTGGCAGAGAAATTTCATATACTCCTCTAGAAATTTTAGTATTTTATTTTAAGCTTAGTCAAAGTCAAATATGCTGATCGTTAATAGTAAAAATTTCGTTAACATTGAAAGGAATATTAGATTAATAATGAACCATAATCCGTAACTTTATATATTTAAAATAATTCATTTTTACATATATTATTAATTAATTTTGAGAAAGTTTGACTTTGAGCAAATTCAAAATGTAAAATGTACCCTTACATTTCTAGACGGAGGAAGTATGTTTGTGACATACTCGCATGAAACCGGCACTAAGTAGTTGTCGATGGTACGATGGAGGGGCTACGAAGGGATGGAAAGGATGAAGAGAGCAATGACATGCACGGCTTAATGCATGACCCAATGATCTTGTCTTGCGTTGGTGCGTACGAAGTGCAAATTTGGGGCATATTTCCACAATTAAGGTTAGACCAGGTCTAAGATGTGGTATAATCTGGTTTGTGGCAAAATAGTTCATTGGTTGGCTAACTAAGCTTGGCTCAACTATGACAAATTGAATGTTGCAATTGTTTGGATGTTAGACATATAACTTGCCACAAGTTTGCCAAATTTGTTGGGTGGTCGCTTGGTTTGCATCCAAACAAGTCTTTACTCACCTCAATCTATAATGAGGTGACCTTACCACTCCATAACCACATGAGAATCATGAGCCGGTTTACTTATAAAAATAAATCATTGTTGTCATGTTTCTTCCAACAGTAAAATAATGCCTAAATTGCGCCCCACCCCAAGGGGAAAAAAGAGCATTCCCATAAAAATGTACATGTCATGTTGAACCTATGATAGGTTACCTTTTATTTTCCTATAAAACAACTCTACTGTTTGACTGTAAGTGCGGCCATGTACTAATCGATTTGTTGACGGCATCGAAGAGGAGATGCGTACGTGTGTGCGTTAGAGAGAGAGAGAGAGTGAGAGGGGGGGGGGGGGGGGGGAGGGAGAGAGAGAGAGATGTCCTGTCAAGTTGAGTTCTTTTCATGTGTTAATCCTTAGTTGTCAAAAGCTTCTTACTTCTGTTGTTTGTTTCAAGTTGAATTGTTCTGATATGAAAAATCCTGAATTGTGAAAAGCATTTGTTACAAATGGTGCTTACTCACAAACTACAATTTTTGTTTCCATATACATTTGACATTGAAAAGACGAGTGGTACAATCTTGTTGATCCCTTGCGACCTTGATCTGAAAACAATCTTCAGCCGCACTAAGTGGGAGAGGTCTCCGTGGATGATAAATTTAAAGCAAACTGCGGTGTGAGAAGTAGAAGACAACCTCTTTTGCACATGATGGAGCATAAAGGAGCTGATAAGTGGGATGACATTGTGTGTCGCTGCTCACTGATTCCTTAAACGACTTTTAGAACTGCCTATATTGATATCAGCAATTTATTACCTATCACTACCTTCCAAATTTGTTAAGTTCAAAATTTTCTTAACAACACCGATACATATGAAAGAAATTATTGTGGATGTTGATGAAAATTCAAGTGTTATAGGGATATTATGATAGAAATAACACACATGAATACAACCAACAAGTTTCTAATAATTCCTTGCTGGGGCCTATGCCCTATATATTCTAAGGACTCCACCTCTTATTTTTGTAGGTACAATGTCTCACTCTTCGTACACATACGCAGGCACTAGACCTCATCACAAAAGTGCGCTGAAGCTCATTCCTCATTGCAAAAGAGAGAAGCTCATTCTAGCAAAAGTAATTAAAGAGAGCTTGATATAACATAAGGGCGTGTTATATTTGTGCAAAGATGAGAAGTTCAACTTTCATTATATCTTGGGAGCGTTAGACTCATGACAATTGGCAAAACCTAATTTATTAAATATTTTCAATAAAATTTTGTTAGAATTATTCAGCCCAACTAGAGGCCCAGTTAGGAGAAATTATAAAGCAATCAGTGGCTAGTGATTTAGGGCCTCTTTGGTAGGGCTGTGGCTGTGCCAGCTTCGATTGTGGCTGTAGCTTCTTTAAAAAAAAGGCTGTGCTGGCTGTGTCTGCGGTTGTGCCTAAAACGTTTGGCAAAATGGCTTTTTCTGCAGTTTCTCTATATTTTTAGGGACAAATATGGAAAGATGAAGGCGTCATAGAGAAAAGAAGCCGGTGAAACTATTATTTTGTGGCTTCATGCTTCACCCTATTTTTTGATATGGCTTTCTCCTTTTTTTAAGGAGAAGCACGTGAGGAAGCACCTCTTTTGGTTGAAAAACATGTGAAGCCACTGAAGAAGCCATTAGAGAAGCCCTTCCAAAGGGAGCCTTAGTCCCACGTTGCTCGTTTATAGCACATCAACTAAAATAATAGTGCTCTTAACCATGACTAGATAAAGAAAGTAACGGGAGTTAAAATGAACTCTGTTGTGTGTGTGTGTCCCCACGCATGCGCGTGTGTATCCTCGCGTGTCCTACAACATGACTTGTGGCTTATGTTTGCTACTTGTGTCTTCCAAAATATGAACCATTTAAGACTAATAAGGAGAGGATTAATAATAATACGACTTATTTTTGCCACTTGTATCCTCCAAAATCCAAACGTTTCATCAATAGAGGATTCATGCAAAGTTATTCATAAGATTAATTAGCTAGCCAGCCATGTAATTGACTGCAGTTAGTTTTATCATTAAATTTTATTTAATATTTCTAAATAGCAAGATTTTTTTAATATGATAGGCCTAAAGTTTAGCCCTCCGAAAACGAACGGGCCAATAAAAGCCAAACTGTTCTCTCGTTCCGGAGTCAGGACACGTCAACTAAGAGGGAAAGCGCCCTTGAACAAGCCGCCTCCCTTACAGTTCGGCAAGGCATGCAGCAAGTCGGCTGAGCCAAAAGCCTCGAGGCACCCCCGGCTTCAAAATGCAAAGTCAGCTCCAATACTCCCCGTATATGAGATTCAACTCATGCGAAAATATATCTCTTGTACCGAGACGGTTGGTAACAATGCAGACCGTTTAAGCAATGAATGGGCGAAATCCATTCTCCATACGACAGAGGGAGAGAGAGGCTCTCCCATCTCCACTGCCCAGCCCAGCCCCTGCGCTCGAACGAACACGCCTCCCTCCATAATGCCCTAACTGCCTTCTTAATTATTTGGAAGACCCGCCGGCTGCTTGTTTGCTCGATCTACTACGTGTAAAATTAACATGGCCCGCGGCAAGGCCGCCGGCGCGGCGGCGAAGGCACCATCATCGGCGGCGGAGTGCCCGGAGCCGGAGCCGGTGGCCATCAGCTGGACCCGCGGCGATGACAAGCTCCTGGAGATGCTGCTCTTCTGCCACTTGCCGCGGTGGGACCTCATCGCCTCTCGCCTCTTGGGCAACAAGACGCCCGAGCAGGCTTCCCAGCGCTACGAGCGCACGGTCCACGAGGTGACCCAAACCCTCCACGGGCTGCACGTGGAGACGCCGCGCGCGTGGGACGACGACAAGCACGTCGTCGTGGCCGCCGCGGCGCCGGCCACGGACGGGGAGTACGCGGCGGAGCTGGTGCCGCCGACGACTGCGCCCACGGACGTGGCCGCCGCCGTGGCATCATCAGCGGGAGAAGAAGCGGCGGCGGCAATCATCGTGGAGAAGGCTGATCTCGCACCCGCCGCCGAGGACGGCGAGGCATCGGAGCGAGTGGCCAAGATCAGTATGAGGAAGGGCAAACGCGAGAGGAAGAAACCCATGGCGTGGACACAACAAGAGCACAAGTACGTACGCGCATCATCTTCTTGCCTGTATTCTGTTTTTCTCTTCGAACAAATAAACGTGTTCGTGTAGGATTATACGTACCAGTTCTCACGTGCAGGTTCGTACGTATGCAGAGATCGACTCCGTTTCCATCTATATATAGCTCTGGCATGAAGCTTAAACTAAGCACATGCCTTTGCGTTGCACCGCGATCGAGTAACTGATCTACTAATTAATTACGACGTCTTTCAGCCTCTTCTTGGCGGGCCTTCAGAAATATGGCAAGGGCAAGTGGAAGGTGATGGCGAGCGAGTACCTGACGACCAAGAGCGCTAGCCAGATCGCCAGCCACCACCAGAAGCACCGCAACCGGTGGGAGCAGAGGAAACGCAACGCCTGCAAGCGGGCCAGCATACACGACATCACCCAACCGACGACCGCCGCCAGCGTTGCAGAGCCACCAGCCGCACAGAAAGATGAACTTGGAAGAGGAATAGTTGAATCCAAGGCTCCAGGCGAAGATGAACGCGGACCAGCTGCTGATGGTGGTGAACACACAAGTACTGACGGTGATGATGATCTTGTTGGAGCGCTTGAAGAATTTCCCGGCGAAGATGATCCTGGAACACTTTTTACGTACTAGTAGAGCGAGGTGTGGCGTATAAGTAAGTACTTACTTGGTGGAGTCAAAATTAGTATGGAGGTATAGGTAGCGACTTCTGCGCTACATGTCCAAAGGGCGACATGCATATATGCTGTTTTGAAAAAAAAAATGGAAATTGTTTGTTAGGGTCTAGATATCTGGATACATGGTAGTTTTGAGGTGGTTTTAGGATATACAGATGCTTTTGTTTTATGAACTTTGTGGTGTCAATGTGAAATATATATAGTCTGTACGGATTTTGAAGTTTTGAAGATTCTCTTAATTCGAAGCCTAGCTACATGTATCCGCGGGTGTGCAATAAACGCTGTCTCATTGGTCTGGAAAAAATTATTTCTGGAGAGAAACTGTCTGATTGCTTACTTGTGTGCACGTTTCTTAGATTAAACAGCAAACACTTGCTCGCAGGTTTATGCATGAGCCGTTTTCTAACACGGACAGGCAACCAGGTCCACGCTGACTGAACTGTTCCTAACTAATCGGGGCTAGTAATATAGCTTTTCAGTAAAAGTTTGTCATATTAGCCTGGTGCTTGCTGTCTTGCACATCCCAGCACTCAAGCTGGCTGGCCGGCCGGCTTGCTTGCCGACCTGGCATGCCGTCGATTGGAACAAGTCATGACCGGGAGTTTCTGCTTGTTTCATCCGTACCCAATTAATCTGTCAGGTCAATGTTTTACAACGCGGCAGACAGCACTCTGAGCTGCCGCATCGTGATATAAAAACGTCCGCGTTCCTGCAACAGAGAACAATTCTCTCTCTCTCTCTCTCTCTCTCTCTCTCTCTCTCTGCTCTGTGTGTGCTAGAGAGAGAACTTTTCTATCACAAGGATGAATCTTCACCTTCTGATTCATAGCGTGCTGATGCATGTCTCTGCTGCAATGATCATCTTGATATACATCCCTCTTTCAATACCGGTGAAGCTGTTTATGTGGGCGTTTGTGAAGCCGTTTAGGAAGGAGGACCTGCGGGGGAAGGTCGTGCTCATTACCGGTGCCTCCTCCGGCATCGGTGAGGTCAGTAATATATCTTTCGATCCAATTATATGTATGAATCATGAATGCTGCGCAGAAGAACTCGATCGATCTCACTCATATAACACATGCAGACTTAGCTTGGGCATTGGTATTTCAGTCATATTTTGCACCTGGTTTGTCTGTTCGTATAGGTATTTCAGTCGTATTTTGCTTAAAAAAAAGTTTTGTTTTCCCAGCTTGCTTAAAAGAAAGTGTTGGTTTCCGAGCCGTCAGTGACACTTTGATAGTGATGCGTGACTGATGAGCCGTCAACTATGCGGTATTGTGGCTAACAGCATAGACACCAAATACGAAATTTGCAGGAAAATGCGCATGGTTTAGATCAGCAGATTGGTTGCTTAGTTCACAGCTCAAATTAGGTTTCATAATGTCAACGGCATCGGCAGCCAGCCAACCAAAGAATTTCTTAAGGTAGGAGACAGCGCTCGAACCCCGGCCGGTGCAGTGAGAACGCAGCCTTCTGACCGGTTGGCCGCGAGAGCGCTGTCAAAGTCAGACTGGACAGCGTGCTCCAAGAAATATTTTGTCTGTTGTGCATTAGGGCCCTAGTAGAACACTTGTTTACCACTGTTTGGAGAATACTACTAGATACAGAAGTTGAACTAGTAACGTTTTCAGTAGCCGCCATTTGTATTTTTTAGAAGGCAGATAAGAAAATATCCGAAGCATATATATACATGTACGTGATTCGTTGGGGTCAACGTAAACAGTTAAGCAGGCATCCTTATCTGTAAGTAAGGCAACGTATCCTATGAGAACCAGCTTCGTGTGAGAACTATGAGAACTCCAATTTAGGTCAGATAATCTTGACCCAAGGGTGGCGCATAGGGAGAGGTGGGAGGGGGAATTTGCAAAACTATGATTAAGTGGGCAGTGATTTTGCAAATCCTACCTCCCATCTGAATTCATGCGCCCCATTGGATCAAAATAATGTGGTCCAGATTGAAGTTCTCATAGTTCTTATACGAACTTGGTTCTCATAGGATACGTTGCCCTGTAAGTAGACTGTTACAATTGCGTCAGGGATTCCTGTTTAGCGTATATAATAAAATGAACTAGATATGATGTGTTGCTTTCCTTTTCTTGTGGAGTATATATTAAAGATCCCTATGGAGTCCGTTACTTTGGCCTGTCGCCGTCACGATAACGATATGAGATCGCCGTCACGATAACGATATGAGAGGGAATTCAGTGCGTATACATCACCAATAAATACAGGAGCTTGCGTACCAGTACGCGAAGAAAGGGGCGTGCCTTGCGCTGGTGGCGCGGAGGAAGCAAGCGCTGGAGGACGTCGCCGCAGCCGCCCGAGAACGCGGCTCGCCGGACGTGCTCGTCCTCCCGGCCGACGTCACCGACCCCGACCAGTCCAGGCTCGCCGTCGAGGAAACCGTCGCCCACTTCGGCAAATGTAAGCAGCAGTATATTAATTTCCCCTTTTTTCCTTCAGACTTTGTTTAGCGCTACATCGTTCATGTAATTCAGACGTATCTGGTTCTCTGGTCACACAGGCTACTCTGGCCTTGTTAGTTAAAAATTGGGGTCATAGCATTCTTTCCAACATGTAGTCCTCTTCTCTATATCTGGTTGTATCTTCTTCAGTTGCTCTGCTTCTTCGCTCCCCCTGATTCTAACAGCCTCTCATGGCTTGTAATTGTAATTGTGTTCTTGAGCTTTAAGATATGGTTCAGGTAGGCTTAAGCCTACCGTAGTTGCCTCTAAAAAAAAAATTAAAAAAAAAATTCAGACGTATCAAACACTGGCCTAGCTTGTTGTCTGATCACGAATTCATCATGTGTGTGTGTGGTGGCAGTGAACCATCTGGTTGCCAGCCGGGGTCTGGTCCATCTGCCGCTTCGACGAAGTCACCAACATAACTGCCTTCACCAAGATGATGGTAAACCAATCAAGCTGATCACACATAACAAAAACAGTCGACTTGAGAATGAAAAGAGAATAGTAAGTAACAGTATTAGGTATCATGCATTGCAGGATGTGAATTTCTGGGGCTCTGTCTATCCGACCTACTACGCGCTGCCACACCTGAAGGCCAGCAAGGGGAAGCTCCTCGTGTCTTGCTCTCAGGCTGGAACGGTGCCTGCAGCGAGGACGAGCTTCTATAATGTAAGCAAAGAAAATATTAGAGGTCTGTTACGGTACCCTTTTTACCTCTCAAGAGGTAAAAGGTCAAACATAATCTGAGCCGTTGATTATACTAGTAATAATAGAGTCTAATTTAGTTAAGGAAAGCAAATCATTTCCTCCTATTCTTCCGCTGCGCGCCCCCGCCTCTTCCCCTGATTCCGCGTCGCCTCCTCCTATTCTTCCGACCTTGCGCAACTGAATTCCAGAGATATAACGGGATACGAGCTCGTGCCGGTGCCGCCGCGGGTTCTCACCATCGGAGAAGTCGTGCTGCCACGGAATCCTCTAGCAGTAGCACTGCCATCCGTTCTCTTAGTCGAATAACGGTCCTGTCGCCGCAAATCGAGTCACCATCGGGGTTCTGTACTCATCGGCAAGGAGGAGCGTCCGTGGTTGCGAGCCCTATCTGCGGCAGCCTGCTCGCCTCCGTTGCTAACAGCTGCAAGCCAATTTGGTGATCGGCACTAGGACGTACGCGCACGAGAGAAAACGTGCATGTGAATACGTTTCACGTCAAAAAGGGAAGAAAAGTCCAACTTAGTCAATGGTTATTCACGTGCATGAGGAAATGTTTTCACGTTGGATATTTCTCTCGATCACAATACCGAAACAACTTTTGAAACAAATCATCCTATATTTATGGGAAGCTTTTACCTCTCAGAAGGTAAAAGGTTGTCGATCTAGTTAAAATGTACGGTCCACAATGATTTCGAGGTACCGTAAAACTGACCAAATATTATAGCTAGCATCACAAAAGCAATTGACCGTGATCTCTGTCTGGAGTTTATTCTTCCATGGCTAATTGGTTTGTTGCATCAAAAAAAGGCCACCAAAGCTGCACAGCTCAGGTTCTACGAGACGCTGCGAGCCGAGGTCGGATCGGAGGTCGGCGTCACCATACTGACGCCCGGGTTCGTCGAGTCCGAGATGACCAAAGGCAAAGTCATTCGGAAAGGCGGAGACCTCGCCGTCGACGAGGAGGCCAGAGATGTAATAAGCTTCAGCAAAATACACGTTCACTTCTTAAGTACAGGCAGACCTCTGTTCAGCAAAGTGCCTCACGAAGCAGAACTCTCAAATTGCAGGTGCAGATCGGGGTGTTCCCTGTGGGCCGTGTGGAGACGCTCTGCGAGGTGGCACTGGACGCCATCAGGAAAGGCGACTGGTACGTGACGTGGCCGTCGCTGTACCGGCCGGTGCCGCTGGTCGCGCTCCTCGCGCCCGAGGTGTTCGACTGGCTGTCTCACGCCATGTACGACGCCAAGGAGGGGGCCCGGCCGCTCAGCCAGCGGATGCTCGAGGCAACAAGAGCCAAACGGCTTTTCCCCTCGTCACTCCGCCACCATCCGGACATCAAGACGGAGAAGAGTGACCGCAATGAAGTCGCATCGTCAAATGTGTAGCATTCTTTGTCAAAAGCGAAAAACAGAAGAATAAATTTGTGTATAGCTAAATATGAACTCATGCACTTCGAAGTAGTCGGGCTTGGATGAAATGCATGAACAAATAGAGACACGCCTCTCCAATTCCCGTATTTTTGATGGTGCAAAGATACTGAACACACAAGTTTGATTGACCTGATAGATGGCTAGAACAGTTCAGCAGGCATGGTGGCGCTCGATTAATTAATTGAGTTCTTTTATGCACACCATTTTCTCTCAAAATGCGGCATCTAGTTTTGTTTGTTTGTTTGTTTGTTTGTTTGTTAAGGAGAAGATGCGGCCTCTAGTTTGTACGCACTGATAATAATGGGCCTGACCCATGTCAATGTTGACTCCAATCGTGCCTACCGTCCAATTTATGCGTCTTTTCGCAGCCCATAAAAAAAGGAATAAGGTTTCAGCATGGGCACTGTAAAACCAAAAACATAAAAACTGTAACTCAATTCCGAAACTGATGTTGTCATGCTAAAATGCCCGCATGGAGCCTTTTTTTTTTACGGAAAAATGGCAGGTGCTCTGCCTGTGCATTAAGTAAGAAGGCTCAGAATGAAAGATCTTTTGAAAGAAAGATGGCCGCAAAAATAAAAATAAAAAACAAAGAAAGATGGCCAATACGCTGGCCAAAGAAACATGAAATAGGTATTAAGAAGGATTAAAAAGAGAAAACATCAGCGAGGCAAGAAGATCAGTGGCGGCCACTATTGATTTTCAACTCCCTCGTCCATGTTGGCATCGTTCTGATCTTGATGTTTCCTGGTCGCCAAGTTGTGAGAGTTGATTTCTTCCTTGATCATGATCACTACTCGATGGAAGTCATCACTTGATTTGTTTTCGAAGACTCGCCTGTTTCGTTCCTTCCAAATGCCCCACCATGCGTACAACAGAATTCCTGCCGCTGTTCTTCTACGAGCTCTGTCGATGGAGGCCGCGTTCTGCATCCACCATGATGCAACTCTCTCCTCTTGCGCAGTTCGTATCTGTAGGCCTGCAAAACCTGTCCAATTCAAAATTAGCTGAACAACCTGTTTAGCAAAGGTGCAGGCTGTGAGTAAGTGTCGCAGTGTCGCGCATCCTCCATGGCCGAGGGACACGGAGGGCAAGTTGGGTTGTGTTGCCATCCTCTCTTCGCCAGGTTTTCGGCAGTTAATATTTTTTCCACATTGCATCGGTTTGGAAAGGTGCATGAGCTCCCAGGAACTGCACTCTGTATGCCGATGATGCAGTATAGTTTCCTTCAGAGGTCCACCTCCATTTTATTGTCTCTTGCACATCTTGTTGATGTGCAACAGTTCTTTTTTTGAAGTGCGCCAGCTGAAATAGACTTGGAGCTATGTCTTGCGGTGCTTTTCCATGCAGCTTCGATCACTAAGATTATATTTTAGAATTAAGGTTCATCTCAGTTCTATAAAACAATTTATTACCTCAGGATTTCTCTTGTTCACGTATATTGAGAGAGCTGAGAGCTTAGCATTCCAAACGTAAAAAAAAGGTCCGGAGGTATTTAGTTAGTACCAAGGAATAGGGTTGAAAGCAAAAACGAAATTTATCGGATTACCGAGGCTCGTTTCCGACTTCTTCCGACCGCAGTAGTTGGAAATGATATACCGAGAAAATGGAAACAAAAATGGAAGTATTTGGTGGAAACAAAAATGAAAACAATTTTAAACTTTACCGATCATTTCCGACAATTTCCGTTTTAAGCCGGAAATTACCGTTGATATTTTACCGTATATATTAGTCTATCTAATTAAATATATATATATATATATATATTATATTACAAATTGAAATAGGCAATAAATCAGGAGTAGTGTAAGCCTAATCTTAGCATTCCCTTCCAGCGAGCCAAAAAAAGATCGGCTTCACATGGAAAGCCTAATGTAATCAGAGAAAGAAATCAAAGCTCCTTCCTATCACGTGAAATCAAGGCTCCCTTTCTTTTTTATTTGAACATGTCTTTTCAAATGTTTCGTGTCTTTTATGATATATTTGTAGCTATTTCAAATACCAGCAATATAAATTTACATGTGATATTTTTATACATAATGTGATATGGCTAATACACGACTGTGATTTGTGTTACTGATATTTATTATCGGTTTCCGACCGATACCGCATATTTTTGTTGTGGTAATTTCATTTTCGATATTCCTGTAATACTGATGCCGTATTTGTTTCCGTAAGTATCACTATCGATTTCGCTACCGAAAAAAATATAAAACTGAAAACGATTTAGCCTTTTTCCGACCATTTGCCAACAGCTTTCATCCTTACCAAGGAAACCTCCGTTCATTTTCGCTGGTTGTCATCCACTGTTCATTTATCGTCGTTAGCTCTTTGTAACTTTGTTGGCTAAGTCATCTGCGTGGCCCATTTTGGATTTTGTCTTATACACATGGTCACATCGATCAGAACATGCACGCAGGTTCTGCATGGATTCCGACTCATTCAGAAAACTAATCACATCGTATCCACTCCAGTGGGTCATGAATACTCCCGTTTTCGCGCACACGGAATCGAGCTGGCCATGATCGATCGAGACCTTTAAGTGTCCGTTTTAGCTCGGTCTACCATCGATCGTCAAACTAAAACAGGAAAACTGTAGCTCGAATGCTCTGCGTCGTGACGTACTAGCTAGTCGCTGTTCACTATCAGCTAGTAGTAAGCATGTAGATCAGCAGCAGCAAGTCAGCTGGTTGGCGAACGCACCCGCGTGTTGGCTACAGCGAGCTTGCGACAAGCTAGAGCATGAACTCCGGGCCTAGAGATGTCTGTAGTACCTGCGTATTTATATATATCCTTCGTTTTATCGGCGCGCTTGCCGCCAGAACGGAAACGATCTTGGCATGCAAGCGATCAGGTTGGCATGCACCACTATCTTTTGTCTTTCGAGCGGCCGCCAATTGGCAAGTCTAAGAAATCCCGATGTTTGGAGGAGTGCATATGTCGCAAGTCGCGACTCGAACCACTTGCTGAAGCTGGCCAAACGGACGATGGCTTCGCGTCATGCAACTTGCCTCGTTGATTCGAACGGCGAAGTAGCTTTGCATGAACTGCATGCCACTCCGTCTCAACAAAACAAAAAACAAAAAACAAAAAACTGCATGCCACTCGTCGGCTGCGCTGGCTTGTCTTGCCTGGCTCCAGCTGTTCGCTCGCAACTCGTGGCCGTCAAAGACTTGAAATTAACACATGAAATGTTACTTAGAGTGCAATGGAATGGCTATATAAGATTTGACTACATTTTACTCCGTGTACTATTTAGTTTCTCCACTTGACCACACAAGCAAATTTTTGACTCAATTTACTCCATGGAACTATTTCAGTTAGGCATGTTCATCCATAATGAATTTGACCTTTTTTTTTCTTAAAAAAAATCTTAGTATGACTCTTGATGAGACACCAAAAATGTGTGAAAATAATGGGTATCATCCCAACTTTTGCCCCAGGAAACTAAATCAATTATCCCATGGGTGTTGATCTCGTAGTGTGACTCTTTTTTATGCATACAAGTTTATGAAGATCAAGGCAGCCGAGCCCATTTCTTTGGAAAGGTCTTCATTTTTGCTTCGAACTCCATGTCTCAATTATCCTCGAGGATAAAAAATATTGCAACTTTACATGCTTGTTCGGTACTCCCTGTTTCAAACTATTTGTTATTTTGCTTTTGATCAAAGTCAAACATTTATATCTTTGATCATTATTTTAAAAATTATAATTTCATGACATAAGATTTATGTTTTTAAGTTCACCATGAGAAATGATTTCATAATAAATACTTTGCATGTTGTTAAATTATATTAATTTGTCAAAGATAGAAATGTTTGACTTTGACCAAAGCCAGAAAGAAAAATATTTTGAAATGAAGGGTGTTCATTTTTGTGTGTTCATGTGGATCGATTCATCTCAATTTCACTCATTTAAGTGTTTTTTTTTTGTAACAAAGACATTTTGGTTTCTAGATATGGTTAAAAGAGCAATATATTTTGATTTATATTGCTATATGCTAGCCTGCTTTCCCTGCCTCCTGCCCGATAATTATAAGATGCAAAGTTTGACTATATATTTCCTTTGCTTACTAATCATCTACCATGCAGTTGTTTGCCAAACTTGATGCACGTACGCGGGACAACTCATTTTTGCCACCAACCAGGTAGGTTGCACATGCGGCCAGCGTATAATCCCCAGTTTAGGATCTCAAATTGGATATGGTAGTTTCTTCAAAAAAAAAAAATTGGATATGGTATGAACGTATGACCTTGTAATAATTATTTAAAGAGCTTTAATATTAAGATAAAAAGGGAGTACTAGTTGGGACCAATTATAAAGATATACACACGACAAGATCATTTAGAAAAGTACTAGAAAGACGAGCACAGATGCTTGGGGAGGAAAGTCCTTGCCATCTGGACGCTTAGACAGCTCGAATGAATATTTGCATACACCAGTCGTGCGCCAACTGATGATTTTTCGAAGTTTGACAAAATTAAAAACCAATGATTATCAAGATCTGTTACTGGGATGATGCTCGACATACTCAATCAAGCGCAGTAGCTAGCGGATGATTGGGCTGCACGTTCTAGCGCGCTCTTTGGTCAATAATGATCTTAGTTTTATTGAGCAAAAGTCAATGCATGCATGCATTGCATGGATAACAAGCAACGTACCTAACAATCGGTATAGCTTGTCTCATTGTCTGCGCGTATATGCGAGGTAGCTAATCAAGGCCACCCATCACGCACTAGCAGCTAACGAAGCTTGTCCGTGATCATCGTGCGGCGCGACCGTGTATATATAGCCCTTGATGGTGAGCTTCCCAGCACACAACAACAGCTTCGCCACTCCATAAACCTAGCAAGCTTGGCTACTGAAGATCTGATCGACTTGATCGTTGAACATGGCGAAGCTCAGCGCCACCGCCGTTGTCGTGCTCGTGTTGTTCGCGTTCCTCGCCGGACAGTCGGTTGCCGGCCGCTACTACCAAGATAAAGTGGAGGACAAGGTGAGGAAGGAGGTGGAGAAGGCCATTAAGGACAACCGTGGCATCGGCGCCGCCCTCGTCCGCTTGGTGTTTCATGACTGCTGGGTGAATGTAAGTCCTCCTCAGCTCAACTGCATTGTTCCATTCGTCAAGACCAAGATACATCATTTTGCTTTTATTTTTCCAATACACAAGTCCAACGACTACTTTCGACTATGAAACAGTTCATTTGTTTGTCGTGCTATATGTACGTAGATATAAAAAATGAGACCGAATGCGTGTGCTAATTGATTTACCTGCTCAAAATGTGATCAGGGCTGCGACGGGTCCGTGCTCCTGGAACAATCGGCCGACGGCGCGAGCCCCGAGAAGAACGCGAAGAACAACATCGGCCTCGCCGGCTTCGACGTGATCGACCGCATCAAGGACAAGGTCCGCAACGACAACGTCTCGTGCGCCGACATCGTCGTGCTGGCCGGGCGCGACGCGGTGGCCATCCTCAGCGGCGAGAAGATCACCTACTCCATCACCCGCGGCCGCCTCGACGGCGTCCGCTCGTCCAAGGACGACGCCGACGCGGTGCTCCCGACCTCCGACTTCGACTTCGGCAAGCTCAAGTCCAACTTCGACGCCGGGTTCCGGAAGTTCACGGTGGAGGAGCTCGTCGTGCTCTCCGGCGCGCACTCCATCGGCGTGGCGCACCTCTCGTCGTACGCGAAGCGCCTCTCGACGGCCGACACGCCGGACTTCCAGATCGACTCGAGCTACCGCGCGGCGCTCAACAACGCCACACCGCCGGCGCTGCTCGACCAGAAGAAGGACCCGATCGTGCCCAACAACGTCCGCGACGAGACGGATGCGTTCCAGAAGCAGGCCAACTACGACCCCGCGGCGTTGGGGGTGAGCAAGGAGAAGCAGGTCCTGGACAACAGCTACTACCACAACACGCTCGAGAACAAGGTGCTGTTCAAGTCGGACTGGGTGCTGCGCACGGACGGCGAGGCCGCGGGCAAACTTGAGGAGTACAAGGAAAAGCCGGAGGAGTGGAACAAGGACTTCGCCGCCGCCATGGCCAAGCTCAGCAGCCTGCCAGCGCAGGGCAGCAATTTGGAGGTCAGGAGGAACTGCAGGGTCCCCAACAGCTACAGGCAGTACTAGACCACAAGCAGCCGCGCGCTTGGTTCAACGCATACGTACTCTACTACACGTACGGCGCCTAGCTACAAGGGCTCTTATAATTTGTGTGTTCTAGCATTTTCCTTCCATTCCTAACTACTGTAATTTGTTTCACTACCTTTTACCGTTCTGGAACTGTAAACTTTGATGTGCTACGACTAAAAAGTACGTTCACTGAAATACATTACTATTTTATATAAATCTTGCTACTGTTTTTTATCTACATTTGTATAGCACACTGGATTATTGCTCATGTGCGAGCGACATGGACGAGTTTGCAGGCGGCCGGTAACAGCTACGACCAGAATTTTGTGTGCATATACGTGCTGTGAACCGTCACATGTGTCGTGGTTTGTCCATATCCAACGAAATTGAAAACCGAACTGCTCCGGCAGAGCTTTTTTTCTTAAAATTTGCAAGCATACTGACAAGATAATCAAACCGTCACATGTGTGTCGTGGTTAATTACGCGATTAGCCCGCCTTGACCCAGCCCGACACCAAAGCAATTGAAAAGAGAAGACGACTCAAACAAGACCTGTACTCCCTCCGTTTTTAAATTGTTGTCGCCATTGACTTTTTTTGCTATATTTGACCATTCGTCTTATTCAAAAAAGTTTTAAAAATATCATATATTTTGTGATGATTTGTTTTATCTTCAAAGTAAGTTTGAACCTAACTTATAATTTTGCATATTCGAACAACTATTTTGAATAAGACGAACGGTCAAACGTAAATAAAAAAGTCAATGGCGACAACAATTTAAAAACGGAGGGAGTATTCTCCAAGCAGGGCACATTGAGAGTTAATATTTAGAGCTACTACCACAACACGCCCGAGAACAACTACTACCACTTGTTTTCGTAATGAAATCTCATAAATTCATTCTTCATATTGGCAGTTTGGCACATCCTTATGAGATGATGATGGATGGAAAAAAAAAAAGAGAGAGAGATAATATCCGTCACCACCACACTGAAACGAAACACACGTTTACCCAAGAAACTACAGAAGCATGGACTTAGATAGAGTATAGTACATATGCACTAAAGTTGCAGTAACGCAGATTCAAGAGTGCCCTTTACATGATAAAACCATGAGGCCACAAACATTGTTGGGCCAAAGGTAATGAAACGCAATTAAATTTGTTCAGCGATCAGTTACTTCTTCATAGCAAGCAACGAAGCTTGATGAGGTCCGCATACAACGAGATGGCAGCCAAGACATACTCGTCGTCATTGTGCTCGGTGATCTGTTTGGGCTGGTGCATGATGAAGGAACAGAACAGTACGGTACCAAGACAGCCCCAGGAGGTCAGGTAAATGCTTCCCAGCGGATGAACGCCCTGAGAGATCCAATATACATCAAAGTGAGAAATTGAGATGGGATAACACACTGGAAAACAAAGTTGACGAAAGCAATAGAATGTTGTGAAAACCTGAATGGTGAAGTGGACGGCTAGAGTGACGAAGGTGCTGACAAGGAGGGGGAGGTTGTAGAAGCCGGCTTCATCGTTCCTCATTGCGGACCAGAATGTACATAGGATGAGGCTGATGAGAGCAGCTTCAGTGAGGATCACAGATTGTAACACGACTGTATCTGCAAAGATAACAAACAAATGTCATGTTGTTTAGCCAACCTAAATTTTGTTTCAGGCCGGTGAGAGCACACAAAGCCCACGAGAGAGGGGAAAGGAGTAGTCTTTACCTACATAGGCGATGTACGTTGAGAGAGGGACCGATATGCTGAGGCTGACAAGGACCGTGAGAAGACACAGCAGCACCAGGTTCACCGGCTGCTTCTCCTTGCAACAGATCATCGGCCACAAGGCTGCGAAGGGGGCGACGACGATGATGCCCAAAACAGAGTAGGCGGCGGAGTGCGGAGCGGTGTTGAAGAAGCGCGGGATGGCGGGCACGTACAGCGGGATGGCAACGGCGGATACGGCGAAGAGGAACTGTAGAGCGATCACGCCGTACACCTTCCGAACGAACGCCCACTGCACCCGTGGCGACTCGCAGGCCACCGCGAGCATCCACCGTGGCCGAGGGGCCCTCTTCGCCACCGCCCTGCCTGGTGCGACGGTGACGCCAGCCTCGAGGTCGGGCTGGGGCCGCGACATCGCTTCGCGTGGGGTAACGGAGGCGCAAGTGTGTTTGTTTTCTGATGAAGACTAGTGTCCTATATGTGTGTATATGGATATAGGGGGTGTTCGTTTGATGGGGGTCGAAAGGACCGGGTTTCACGGAGAGGCGAAAATGGCGATCGCCGGCGATCTCTCGATCTAGCCGGCGTTCCTTTGATCTGATCGGGCCATTGCCTCTGTCATGGCCTGATCCTCGCTGCTGTGCATGGAGACTGGTCGTGGCTGGGGAGCCTTATCGTCTTCCGTCATGGCGGCGGAAGGTTCTCGACCTGCGTCCACTGTAAGGTACGAAATCCCTGCCCTCAACTTCGATCCGGGTCTCGGTCTGCAAGATGAGATCCTGAAGAGATTTGGTCTTCCGGTGGTTTTCTCGCCGTATTGTGGCCTCAAGGAATTCTTTCTTGTCATCTCAGTGGGACGATGCAAGTTCAAATTGGAGGAACTCTTGGTTGGTAATCTGTTGCAAGCGGTTCTTGGGGGTAATGCTCATGATTTTAAGGTTTCATATCTCAGAGATCGGGTCTATAAATTTTCAGTCTCATCCAAGCAAGTGGGGTTCTACATATATAATCTTCGATCTTATGAATGTGATTCTTTCAAGATTGCTTTTCATCTCTGGGGTAATGGTGGACCTCAATCTGAACAAGAGGTTGCTCGCTGGGAAAAGGAACAAGAGAATGAGTGGACTACTGTCATTAGTAAAAAACAGAGAAAACAACTATCTTTTGTGGATGCCGTCAAAAGAACAGGGAAATCGATTCTCACAGGTGCCAACACAATCCCCCTTGCAAATGTCTCCATTGTTCCTGTCAGAAAGATTTTTAATCGTATTACTGCTAGTCTCCCCAAGTCAGGGGCCAATTCTGGGATGGTATCTGTCTTTGATCGATTGCAATTCCCTAAAGTGTCTGTTTTTGACCGATTGGATTTTCGTCAGAAGGATTGTATGGGGGAAAGTTCTGATTCAGTGCTGCATACCCAAGAACAAGGCGGCAATTCCGGATCGCATACTCTGTTTGAACAATTGGGCCGCCGGCAGGATGGGCCTCAGTCTAGGCCAACTGTAAAGGGTCGGTTTTGCACAAGATGCTTACGGGATAATCATGTACGCCGCAATTGTCAGAGCAAAATCAAATGTTTTTCCTGTTCTGGGTGGGGACATATTGCCATACACTGCAAAGGAAAAAGAATCCCGGAAATTGCAAGGCACAAGACTCCTGGTGGGCATCAGGTCAATCCCAAGGTCAAACAAGTATACCGTAGAAAAGAGACAATGATAACTGGGGTCAACTCTAGAGGTCCACCAATACCTGACCAAGTAGGGGTATGTTTTCCGGTAAACTCTGGGGAAAACAGAATAAGAGACTCCTCAGCTTCCAATATCTGTCTCGACCTGCAGCTAGGAAGAGAAAAACCCTCTGATTTGTGCAACCTCCCCCAAAACCCACAATTGGCCGCAGATACGCCGCTGCCACCACCATCGCAACCAAGCCCTGATCGTCGGTGCACTGAGGGTGAGATGGCGTTCAACCATATTGATCCTGCGCCCTTCATCCCTCTTGGGTACAACAGAGTGGAGGTGCAGGGTAGAGCCGTCATGGCCCGAATGGTTGGAGGACGTCCGCAGCCTGCCAATGAAGATGTGGCGATCGTCAGAATTCATCCAATGCCACTGGAGCAGGTACATTTTGCCAACATCGCTGAGATTCTGGAGGATTACTTTCAGTTTGAATGGAGGGCTAGAGTTCTGGATATTCAACCTTGCCCTTTTGCACAAGCATATGTCAGATTTCATAGTGTTGCAGATCGTAATAGAATGATAGACTTGGGTACTAGGGAGTTTGGCAATGTTGAGATCATTGTTCTTCCACACAACAGGGGTCGTAACCGTAGAGCTGTTTACATGAACCAAGAGTGTGTCCTAATGTTGCTTGGATTCCCTCTAGATTATTGGTCACAGCGTCACATTGAGGCATCGATTGCTACTTTTGGTCGATTGATTAGCTGGGAACGAGATTTGGATAATCTTGCTAGAATAATCATCAGAGCACGAGTGTTAAACCTTGAATCTGTACCTCGGTGGATTGTTGTTTCTGAAGGAGAGGGTTTCCAGTCTGACTCATGGACTGTGCAGTGTGAAATATTGCACCAGTAGATGGAAGGGATAGTTGCACAAGATGAAGACCCTGTCCCTGATCCGATAGATGTTGAGGTCATGGCATTTGACTTCTTTGGCTATGGGCAACAGGCCAACGCTGAAGCTGTGGCACCTTTTCTTGGTGGTAATGAAGAAGAGGGTCCCAATGCTGAAAACTGGGGTGTTTGGCCTGAGCAGGATAATGCACAGAATCCTAATGCAGAGCAAGAGGGGCCACATCAGTTTGACCTGAATATTCAACTGGATGAAGGGCTGTTACCACCAATCTCAGATCAAGTTGCAGAGCAACCTCCTCAGGTCAGTATGGAAATGTCAGATCATTCTGGAGACAGCTCAGGCTCTCATCAGAATGTCCAAGCTCAGGGACTAATTAATGAAGTGAGACAGAATATGGAAATTGTTCTGGGATTGCCTGCTATTCATGATTTGAATGTGGAAGAAGATAATGAGGAACCAGTAGATGAGGAGATCATGATTGATGAAGCTCCAGGGCAGGTACAGCAGCAGCAACAGCAGTTTGATCTGAATGTAGCTGCAATGGAAATAGAGCAGGAAGTGATGCTAGAGCAACCACAGCCACATAATGCAGGAAATGAGCAGATGCAGGAGAATGAACTGGAATTGCCAGAACACATTCAGCTCAATCTGGAAGCGATAGTTAATGATGAAGCTTGTATATCAAATGATTTGCAGAATCACCCACAGAATAGCAGAGTAGCAAGTAATCAGTCTCAACATGAGGATTTGCAAGTAGGCTTTATGATGTTTGCTGAAGAGGAGAGTGTGGATCCTGTGTTTGAGAGCTTCATGTGCTCACCAAGTATTCATCCAAGCAAGCTAAATGCAGAATGTGTGAGACTTTGGGCAAGGCATTTTGCTCCAAATGGAAGCCATGACACTTCTGTGCACATACCAGATAACTGGATGCCTTTCTTTACAGGCAAGCTACTTAATCCTACTCACTTTCAATGGGCAAGGACTTTTCTCACTTCACAGGCATGGGACATTGTAAAGAAAGGGACCTGGTATGACTCTAGCATGGAGTTTATTTTACCAGATTGTTGCCCTGTTAAAAAAGGACCAACCTGCCAGTTAGCAGAGCTATAAGTGAATGACAACCATGATGCTGAGGGGGAAATTGATGCAGATTATGGCACTGATAAAGAATCAGAGGTTGATGCAGAAGGAAGTCCAAAGAAGCAGGGCAATGACCAATCTGCATTTACAAAATGTGCTACAGCTCCTATGCCCAGAAGGAAGATAGCTAGTTGCAAGGTGGCATTGGTGGAAACTCTTGTTCGTAGAAGCACCAGGCTAAAGGATAAACGCAAGGGTTTCAAGCAAGACTCATGTCTGGATAAGTGTTGCCATGCCTGCCAGATGGAGCCCCCAAGCCTGTCCCACAATGTCATCAGTAATCTTGGAGCAAAGTTTTGTAAGGTGGCTTCTGAGGAGCTATCTGCTGAGGCCAGAGTCAACAAAACACCAGCAAGTCAGCTCAGAAGAGCAAAAAGAAGCAGAACAAGGCCGAGGCAACCAGAGATGATCAGAAGGGTAAAGATGAAGATAAAGCCAACAAGAAGCCAAAGAAGTAGGAAGCAGGAAGGAGGCAAAAAAGATCTTATTTTGGTGATACAACTCTATAGCAGGATAATGATAAACAATGGGGCCTTTTATTTTGTTCGTTTTACTAGTTCTCTTGGTTGCTCTGGCATTATGAACTGGACATGTGGTGAATTATTATGCTATCAGGATCTTAATATTTACTTGCTGTCTGCTAAGCTTTGCTCCAGTGTTGATACTGGTCCAGTTATTATTACTATTGATATCTGTCTATCCAGTGAGCATACTGGTCCTGCGATGATGATGATTTGCTCCAGTGCTATTACTGAGTCAGTTATGGTTGCTATTGATCTATGTCTACCCAATGAGCATATGAGTTATGTGATGATGATGATTGAAATGAGCTATAATTATTTCTTCAGTGAGCACACTAGTTCTGTGATGTTCAGTTCTTTTACTGGTAGCAGGGGAATGCAAAATGGAATGAAATCCAGTGAACATACTGGTCCAGCTGGCAAACATGTTATGCATGGGATGCTTCTCACGAAATATTTCTCTGGTTTATTTAATGGATAGCATAAGATCTGGAAATAGAGAGTGGAATGTGCTATGCTGGAACGTCAGAGGTATTAATTCTGATAACAAATGGGATGCTATTAAAAGTAAGATTAATGAAACGAAGTGTGATATTATTTGCTTAGAAGAAACAAAAAGGGAGAATTTTGATGCGGCTTACATTAAGAAATTTTGCCCACCCAGCTTTGATGCTTTTGAATACTTGCCATCAGTGGGTGCATCTGGGGGATGTATTACAATTTGGAAAAGTAGTAAATTTCAAGGATCTCTGTCATTCATGAATGAGTATAGTATCTCAGTGGAATTTTCATCACTAATCTCAGCTGATAAATGGATACTTACAAATGTGTATGGACCATGCACACCTGAAAGAAAGTTGGATTTTCTGGAGTGGATGAAAGGAGTGGAAATGTCAGAAGAAGTTAATTGGCTAATTTTGGGGGACTTTAATTTAATAAGATCACCTCAAGACAGAAATAAGCCTGGAGGAAATATCAATGAAATGATTCTGTTCAATGAAGCTATCAGTGCACTTGGTTTAGTTGAATTACCTCTACAAGGTAGAGCCTTTACCTGGTCAAACCAGCAACAGAGTCCTCTGCTGGAGAAGTTGGATTGGTTCTTTACCTCTGTAGCCTGGACTACTTGCTTCCCGGGGACAATGGTTCACTCCTCTTCAAATGATACTTCTGATCACGTTCCATGTGTGGTCAAGGTTGCAACAAATATACCCAAAGCACAAATATTCAGGTTTGAAAATTATTGGATGGAATATGAGGGGTTTATGCAGACAGTACAAGATAGCTGGTCCAAAGAGGTATACCATCAAGATAAGGCCAAAAGGATTATGGCTAAATTCAAAAATTTGAGGAGAGATTTCAGAATATGGCAGCGGCAAATTGCTAGCTTGGCTATCACCATCTCCAACACAAAGCAGACCATCCTTTTCCTTGATATCATGGAAGAAACTAGGGACCTAACACTGGAGGAATGGAATTTCAGGGCTATACTGCAGGAACATCTACAATCATTGCTACATAAACAGAAAATATACTGGAAACAGAGAGGTGATATTAAATGGGTAAAGTTTGGAGATGCTGGAACTGAATTTTTTCACTCAAGGGCAACTATTAATCAGAGAAGGAATACAGTAACTTGTCTGATAGGGCATGATGGAAATTTGGTTTATCAACATCATGGAAAAGCAGATCTATTATGGAATGCTTATAAAGAGAGATTGGGCACATCAGACTTTGAAAGGATGCATTTTGACCTAGATAGCCTGTTGCAGACAGTAGATGGGCTAAATTGGTTGGAAGATCCTTTTACGAAAGAGGAAATTGATGGAGTAATATCAGAATTACCCTCAAATAAGTCACCTGGTCCAGATGGTTTTAATGGTGATTTCTTAAAGAAATGTTGGCCAATCATTGCAAATGACTTTTATGAGCTGTGTGAAGCATTTTACAATGAGGATATCTGCCTACAAAGTATAAATGGATCTTATATAACACTTGTGCCCAAGAAAGACAGTCCTGTACTGGTTGGGGATTTCAGGCCAATTTCATTATTGAACTCATCTATCAAATTGCTGACAAAGCTTTTGGCAAACAGATTGCAAGTAGTGATTCAGCAGTTGGTGCATCAAAACCAATATGGATTCATTAAATCTAGAAGTATACAAGATTGTTTGGCCTAGTCTTTTGAGTATCTACACCTTTGCCATAAATCAAAAAAGGAAATTGTGCTAGTCAAACTGGATTTTGAAAAAGCTTTTGATAAGATTGAGCATCAAGTGATCCTTGATATATTGAAGCACAAAGGGTTGGGTAATAAGTGGATTTCATGGATGAAAATGATATTGGGGACTGGGACTTCATCAATTCTGCTTAATGGTGTCCCTGGAAAAGTTGTACATTGCAGGAGAGGTGTAAGACAGGGAGATCCATTATCTCCATTGCTATTTGTGATGGCAGCTGACCTACTGCAATCTACATTAAATGAGGCAAAGAATAAAGGACTTATGAAGCTACCAATTCCCCTTGGAGCAGGAATGGATTTCCCAATAGTTCAGTATGCAGATGACACACTAGTAGTGATGGAGGCATGTCCGAGGCAATTACTGGTTTTAAAATCTCTACTGAACACATTTGCAGATTCCACAGGACTTAAAGTCAACTATAGTAAGTCAGTCATGGTACCAATCAATGTCTCTGAGGAAAGAATGGAAATTCTCTCAAGAACCTTTAACTGTCAGGTGGGGACTATGCCATTCACATACTTGGGTTTACCATTGGGTCTAACAAAGCCCTCAGTACAAGACTTCTTGCCCATAGCACAAAGAGTGGAGAGAAGACTAGTTGGCTGTTCACAATTCCTAACACTGGCAGGGAAACTAGAAATGGTGGATTCAGTTCTAACATCAACGGTCACTTTCCTGATGTGCACCTATAAAGTACCAGCAACAATCATCAAGCTGTTAGATAAATATCGATTGCACCTGCTGTGGAGAGGATCTAATATTAATGCAAAGAAGCCTCCATTAGCAGCCTGGAAATTATGTACCTTGCCAAAATTGGAAGGAGGACTGGGAATCAAAAGGCTGAGAGTTCAGAATGATGCTCTACTTATAAAGCACTTGCATAAATTTTTCAATAAAGAAAATCTTCCATGGGTCAAGTTGATTTGGGATAACTATTATCAAAATGGGAAATTACCAGGTATGCAAGCTAAAGGCTCCTTTTGGTGGAAAGAAATAGTGAAACTGTTGGATAGCTTCAAAGGGGTTGAAACAGTACAAGTGAAAGACGGATCAACAGTCCTATTGTGGCAGGATCAGTGGCAGAATACTGTGCTCAAATGGAAGTTTTCAAAACTATTTAGTTTTGCAAAGAATCCGAATATAACAGTCAAAAAAGCAACTGAAAGTGAGTCACTACCTGAGTTATTTCATTTACCACTATCAGAGGAAGCATATAACCAATACTTGCAGTTAGAAGCTTTACTGCAAAATAGTGGAATATGTAACGAGAAGGACAACTGGATGCAGCTAGGTAGACATCAGAAGTATTCGGCCTCTAGAACATATAAGGTGCTAATTGGGCACATACCAGTTCATCCTGCTTTCAAATGGATATGGTCATCCTCTTGTCAACCGAAGCATAGAGTATTCTTTTGGTTATTCTTGCATGACAGAGTAAATACAAGAGGCATACTGAAAAGAAGGAAAATGCACTTAGACTCTTATGTGTGTGAATTATGCTTATGGCAGAGAGAAGAAACACTTCGGCACCTGTTCATGAAGTGTAACTTTGCAAAGGCTGTCTGGCAAAGAATTGGAATCAACATACCTCAGCATATGAACCAATTTCAGGTAGTTAAGTATTTAAAAAGGAGGTTAAATGTCCCATTCTCCATGGAAATTCTTATTCTGATGTTTTGGAGCATATGGACAACAAGAAATGACTGGATATTCAATGATGTTGACCCCACAGTTGACAATTGTATCAGGAAATTTTTCAGAGAGATCAAAATGATTGTCCATCCAGCAAAGCCACGACATGTTCAGAGACTACAGCAATGGATACAAGAAAAGGAATAGTGTCTTTGTTTTCTTTTTTATCTTGGTGGTTTTTTTTCTTTTTCTCTGATTTTGGCCTCTCTGGTCTGTATAATTTTCCTTGGATTCTTTCTTTTATATTAAATAAAATGCTGTAGGGGGAGACCCCTCCAGTTTGCCTCAAAAAAAAAAAGACTAGTGTCCGTTTTGGGATTGATCGATTGGAAGAGAAGCGGAGTATATACGCTACGGAGTCGGGACGGGTATACGGGAGTAGCAGGGTTTTTTTTTTTTTAAAAAAAAAAGACGACTATACGGGAGTATCAGTTGGGGAGTAGTATTCGGTAAAGTCGTGTTGGGCTTCCGCTTCGGCAGCCCGGAAACGGTCAGCAACGGCCCAACGGGCGGCCAGCGAATTCACCTTCCCGCGCGGGCCGCACCAACTAGCACATGGCACAGGGCGAGCTTGAGCGCCGGCGGAGAGGACGGTAGGAGGCTGGTGGCGGAGGAACGGATCCGCGGCGAAGGAGCAGCGGCTGCGGCTGAGGAACAAGGAGCTCCTCGAGAACCGCCTCTGCAACGTGCGCTACGCCGACGGGGAGCGCCTCTTCCGGGTTGCTCATCACTCTCACCCGTGAGTTGGATTTCACATACACTTTGTGAGTTGGATGTAGTACCTTCCCCATTCCATCCCAATCCTGGTAGTCCTATTGATCTGGTCACTGCGCATTGGAGCTTTTGCTCTTACTCTGCCTACGCTTCTCACTCGCATATATGTTGAAGCAGGAAAAGGGCATTCTGGATCACGGTGCTAGAGCGGCTCATGGACAAGCAGGCGCCCGTCAGCAGCGACTATGTCGTCATGCAACAGAAAATACCTCATCACTACAACATTGACGATGGCAACGCTTGCTTCACTGGGATATAGGAGAACCAAAACCAGAAGCTGACGGACTCACACTTCTGATAGTGATACATGCGCGGCTCCATCCAACTTGTTTATTCTGTCGTGCTCATCACCTCCGACATCAGGGCCACGACTCGCATGAGACCCCATTTGTACGCTTGCTCTGAGTAGGCTTCAATATTTTGTTCATTGTTTCCCTCCAGTTCATGCATGGCTACCTCATGTTGTGTGAAGTGAAGGTTTACCATGCATGTGACCGCCTTGACCTGACGGGCTGGGCGAAAGCGGAGAGCATCGCTCATGGCGGCGGCAGGCGGCAGGGGAAAATCAAATTCCAGCACAAGAGCACCTTTGGAAGCTAGCGAGTCAACGTTCAAGGTCTCCTGCACAAGGAGAAACCATTTGTGGAGTTCCCGGCGGCAAGCGGCTAGCTAGGCAGCGGCAGAACGGAGCAGCGCAAGGCGAAGCGAGAAGGCGCAGCTTACCAGCGGCAGAGCGTCGGATGCCCAGTGCCCATGGCGGCGCGACCGTGATTCCGGTCGACAATGAACCCGCAAGCATGGATGGATTGGTTAGTACTTAGTACAACGATTCAACCTGGGGATCGAATTTGGGTTCAAACTTAGTAGCAATTTGGAGAGGAAAACAGAGCTTCGTGAATGCGCGCGTCAGCTGTGCGAGCACTGGATGAGGACGAGAAGGAGCGATGCTGAGTTACAGGAAGCTCGATCACGGCTTTACAGGAACCTAAAAAATAGCGGCTAAGCAGGGTGCTCGCCGTCCACGGCAAGGGCGGGGCGGCTCTGTACGAAGCCGTGCGCCACTACAACTGCCTGTTTCGTGCGAGCGACGAGCGGGGCTGCGCGACGCGGTCTGCGAGCGACGTGGAGATGCTGCGACAACGGCGCCGGGCACGGACGGATGCAGGCCAGCTTGGGCCTACAGATGGATAGGTGGCCTAGCTTAGAGCAATGGGCCGAAGCCCGTATTAATGGAGTACTAGGATTTAGGATTTTCTAACTGAAAAAATAAATCAAAAGGAATCCACTAGCATAGTAGAAGCACATATAAAACAAAGAAAACACAAAATGGCTCAGATGAAAACAAGAAACCAGAATAGAAACATTTCAGGAAAAATTATCCTCGAAAAATAGGAGTGTATTGAAAAGAGAGTTAACCAAGTAGGTGGTACAATCTCTATTATTTGTTTGTGCTCTATAGGGCTACAAGTAATATAACACAAATAGATTTGTTTAAGCAATCACTTACTTCATTTCCAGCAATGCAGCTTGATGAGATGAGATGAGATCCACTTACAAGAAGATGGCAGCCAAAACATACTCGTTTTTTATTGAGAACATTCCTTATTTGCCATCAAATTTATTGTTCTATTATACGAAGGTTAGAAATGGTCTTTACCCTCAAGTTGGTCCTACTATTTATTCTGTCCCTTCTTGATCACACCATCCGCCCGCATGATTTATATGAGGCTCCCACGGCGCCTTGAATCTAATTACATGCGCCTTTGAGGCCTTTTGTGATTTTCCCGATAATTTGTTTGATTTCTAATCCCAGATTTGATAACAAATAGTGGACCAACTTCTAATGTATGTATGGGCGCCTAGAAATATCTCATAAGTGGAAATTACCACCTTCCCCATAAATAAAAAGGCCATTTGAGGACCCCAAGCACACAGACTCCATTTATTCAAGAAAACCGCTCTCTATTCATTCGAGAAAACCTCTCTTTCACTTATGCTCTTGGTTTCGCTCTCTCCCATGTTTCCTTCCAACTGCCCTCTCTTTGTTCAAGCTGGGGTACTTGATCCTTGTCTGTTGTTTTAAATTTTCTTGCCCCAACACACTTGTAAGATAACATTGTTCCATAAGATACAATAATTTAATGTCTACATTTGTGCAAGGAAATTAAACTAAATTTTATTTTAACTTTATTTTTATTTACAATCAAATTGTCTCGAATGATAATTCACCAATCAAAAATAGTATTGATCTTTGACAATAGATCAACCATTAGATTCTGGCCTACCTAGGATGCATGGCTCGATCACAGTAACACCTCAATCCAAGCAAGAATAAATGAGCTTTTGATTGTACATTGTTTGCTATAACCAGCAGATGAAGTCTAGGTCAGCTAGGTGCATAACTCTCTTCAAAAATCAATTTGATAGGGAATCTATCTGACATCTCAAGGATATGGAATTTGAGTCCAAGACACATGATAAAGTCAAGAAATTGTAAATGCATTTGGCTGTTGACTTCGATAGTGTTGTTCATTCTATTTTATTTAGCTATCATGGTTACTGATTTTATTGTGATATGTTGGTCAAGAAAGAAGGGTGAGAATGGGAGAAGGGAGCGGAGAATGCAACTAACAAGATAAACTAGATATGTTGACATTGTATATATGATGGGGGTGTTTTATACGCAAGTGAAATGGTCACTGGATGTGAAATATTGGTATGATCCATCTAAACATGCAGAGCTAGGTCATATAGCTAGTTGCAATTCTCCTCACACATGTTGTAAGTTTTTATTGAGTTCATTGACACACTTGTTCTTAGACTATTGTGTAAAGGATCAGTGGATGAACTTGTTTTTTATGTTTGAAGTGGACAAATTTATAAGATGTTTATGAAGAAGAATTATATTTTTTTATCTAATGACAAACTTGTTGTGGATTTTATTACCAGTTGGTTGCTTTGATATTTGAATTTTAGTATCCATCGTTTGGTGTTGTGCCTTGTTCGTGCTTTGGTTTGGTCTCAGTTTTTTTTTTTTAGAACTAGGTAAAATGTTGCCTATTTAGCTGACCCTAACCATAGAACATGAGCATGTGTATCTAAGTTTAAGTGGGTGGAACTTTAAATTGAAGCTTCCTGAAATACATGTCAATTTCTTTAGCTTTTGTAGTTGAATTCCTCAGTACATATACTACTTTGCTGCAATTTGATCGACAATGTAGACATCTGACCGAGAGAGAAGAAAACCAAAGTGTACTACATAATTACCTTTTTTTTTTCTTTGTTCCTTGTCTATTGGGGTTGATTGACACTAATTTTTGGTGTGGTACGGAGTTAGATCTCCCCATTTACTGCCTCATTTATTACTTGTATATATGATAATGTCAATAGAAGTGTGACATCTGCATTTTAATTGTCCTATGCTTTTAAAAGGGTATCAATGGTTTCATTCCGAAGGTGCTGTTGTTTTTTTAGTTACTCACTACAAGAAAATAGACATTTAGTCACCAAGTTTTAGTGACCAAGAAATGTTTTCTTTTGTTGGTCACTAAAATTTGATCAATAGTGACCAACTTTGAAATTATTGGTGGATAAAAAGTTTTAGTGACCAACATTATATAGTTACCAAGATTGTGTTGGTTGCTATATAGTTTTAGTGATCAACATTTATAATTTATTGTCACTATATACATATAGTGACAAGATATTAGCCACCACAATATGACCAAGCTTATTGGTGACAAAATAGCTATTGCGACCAATAATACACATATAGTGACCAAATACCTTGGTGACTAATAATCATTTTTCTTGTAATGACTTTTTCTTTATAAACTCTGCATTGTTACTTATTTAGGAAAGTGTATATTCTTATTAACTTGAAACATTGACCAGGAAAATACAGAGTTTTCTGTTTTTAGTTGTCACGTCACATTGTACTATTTTATCGCTTCTCAAATAGTGTCAATTATTGACAGTTGAAGATTATGGCAATGTCAAACTAAATAAATACAATTACGTTTAATTATGCATTAAAGTTGTATTGCGAGTGAAGTTGCATTTTCAAATCTATCAGCCCAAATGATTCTAATCGGGCTGCCGGTTGCATGAACTCTAGCCTTCTGATGACGTATGCCTCAGTACACGCGTCAAGTGCTACCATTCCGACGCCATATATGGCTTGTATTGTGCCTTTTTTACACAAGGAACACGCAAGCGGCAGGGGCCTGGATTTGTTCAAGTCGGCGTGCAATCTGACCTCAGCTGCAACTTGTCCGCAAGCCCTTGTCTCCCAATTGCTTCGCCCCTCTCGTAAGCCCCGGCATTATTGCGCCATTTTATAAACTTTGTCAAACTTGTCATCGGTTCGCGAGCGTCACTGATATCATATCCTGTGGCAATTTTGAAAATGGCCGAGAACGCTCATGTCATGTGTCCATATTGTATTGTTGCCGTGACAGTGAACTTGTGTTCGAGTTGGTGATTGCAGCAGGTTCAGAGCATCTTCAGGCCTGCAAGTGGCATGTCAGAAAATATTTGTGCCTGCCGCTCTCAACCGCCACGGGTGGGCATGCATGGATCAAGTTGCCTTTGGATTGGACTTTGTGCGACTTTGACTTAGCTCACAAATCCGGTTTTGTTGTTGCTTGTGGAGGCAAAAACGGCTGCTTTATCCGGGAAATGGTTTTCAGCTACAGAGTCGTCGCGTGTGCTCGATGAGGTAGCTTGGACTGTGGGGAGAGGTTGGCGAAACAACTTTGAGTTTAGTTGGCTTCACCATGTGAGATGGCGCGTAATTTTGGCTAGAAAAATATGCATATACCCTACCATGTTGTATTAAGTCGTTTGAGTCATCGACGTTCATTAATTAGATAGCACCGACGATCAAGCAAACACAAAAATCTAATGGAAAGAAAGTGTCACAGAACTCAAGCATAGATATTGTTAGACAGAATTGTATCCGATGGTTTGTTTCCTTGTTTGTAGCGTGTCATACATGATCTCCGGGTCCTTTCCTATCTCCACGGTCCTGTTTCCATAAACCGGTTTGGATTGATACGGAAGGTGCCCAGGGCCTCCGGCCTATATCTGTACACTCTTGCCTTCGATTAATGTATCGCGTAATTCAATCGCTATCATGGTATCAGTAGGGTTCTTTCCTACGTCCCGCTTCCGCTAACCCTAGTCGCCCCGCCGCTGCGAACTCCGCGCCGCCGCCGCTAGTTTTCACAACACCCGACGCCGATGGCCGACGAAACAGAAGCTGATCGCGCCGCCCGCCTTGAGGCCGAGCGCAACGCTCTCGTCGCCCGCGTCGCTGCCTTCTCCGATGAAGAACTCCTCGAAGCTGCCCGCATCGTCGCCGAACGCCAGGAAGCTGCTCGCCTTGAGGCTGAGCGCCAAACGGCTGCTCGCCTCGAAGCCGAGCGTCGCGCGGAGGAGTCTCGCGCCATGACTCTCGCCGCGCAGGCCGCCGCCGCCACCGCCTCGTTGCACGCCCAGGCCGTGGCGGTCTCCAACATCAAGTCGCTGGTCCCTGTCGTCCTCGACCGCGCTTCGCCTCACTTCTCCCGGTGGCGTGCTCTCCTCCTCAACACCCTTGAGAAGTATGCCCTTGACGATCACGTGCTTTCCGACGATGATCTGTCACACGACGTCGCTTGGAAACGCATGGACGCCACCGTTCTTTCGTGGCTTTATGGCTCCGTCGCTGCGGACCTCGTCGAAGTGGCCATGTCCCGCGACGTCGGCCCCCCCACGGCGCGCCGTGTCTGGCTCCGGCTCGAACGCCAGTTCATCGGCAATCGGGAGACGCGCGTCCTCCACCTCGACGCCGTCTTCCGTACCTACGCCCAAGGCGATCAATCCGTCGTCGTCTACTGCCAGAAGCTAAAAGCGATGGCCGATCAACTCGCCGACCTCGGCGAACCTGTTCCCGAACGCGGCCTGGTGCTTCAAGTTATTCGTGGCCTCAATGAACGATTCGCCTACATGGCGGCGCTAATCGCGCGACAGCGTCCGTTCCCGGACTTCGCCGACGTCTGCGCAGACCTCGAGCTCGAGGAAATCAACATGAAGGCCCGGCAGTCCCTGGCTCCTCACGCTCTCGCGGCCTCCACGTCTCGGTCGCCCTCGGCTCCTCTGTCTACTCCGGCTTCCTCATCGACACCACCGGCGTCGTCGCCGTCCTCTGGCAACCAGGGCGGCGGCGGCAACCAAGGGAACCGCCGCAATCGGCGCGGCCGGCGCCAGGGCAACCAAGGCGTCGCTCCGGGCAGTGGGCCGGCTCCGCGCCCCTTCCCCAGCCCATATGGCTGGCCCACGAGCTACAATCCCCTGACCGGCACCTTCCAGGTGTGGGCCGGTCAGATGGACCCTCGCCAAGCCGCCTCCGCTCGCCCCTCCGCGGCCCACCAGTCCGCGCAGCAGTCCCACCACGGGGGAGCGCCACCTCAGCAGGCTTTCCTGGCCGGGCCGCAGGTTGGGCCTGTCTACGGGCCTCCACAGGCTGCTCTGCCTGGCTTCAACGCCCCTGCTCCTCAGCCCATGGCGCATCCAGGCCTGGTTGCCCATCCTGGTGGTTTGTACTGGGACCAGAATGCTCTCGCTTCTGCTTTCAGTGCAATGACTCTACAGCAGCCGCCACCGTTGACCGAGTACTACATGGACACAGGTGCTGAAACACATATGACATCAAACTCCGGTAATCTTTGCACTTCCCACCCACCATCTCATTCCACTCCTTCTCATATCGTTGTTGGCGATGGTTCACTTTTGCCTGTCACACACACTGGTTCTTTTTCTTTTCCATCCGCTCGGGGTCCCCTTCACCTTAATAATGTTCTTGTTTCCCCTCAGTTAATTAAGAACCTTATTTCCGTTCGTCAATTCACTATAGACAATCATTGTTCCGTTGAATTTGACCCTTATGGTTTTTCTGTGAAGGACCTCCAAACCCAGAGCGTGATCGTCAGGTGCAATAGTTCCGGTACCCTGTACCCCCTCCTGTCATCGGTGTTTCGCCCCCTCGCTCTAGCAGCTGGCTCCGCCTCTTCCACACTGTGGCATCGGCGTCTCGGTCATCTCGGTCATGAAGCTATGTCGCGTCTAGTTTCGTCTTCAGCTATTGCTTGTAATAAAAATGAGTCGGCCCATTTATGTCATGCTTGTCAGTTAGGTCGTCATGTCCGCCTACCTTTTAGTCATTCGAGCTCTCGTGCCACAAAGAATTTTGATTTAATACATTGTGATCTTTGGACATCCCCCGTTGTCAGTGTTTCTGGTTACAAGTATTATCTTGTTATTCTTGATGACTGCTCGCATATTTTATGGACTTTCCCTCTCCGACTCAAGTCTGACACCTTCTCCACTTTGACTCGTTTTTTCACTTTTGTTTCCACACAGTTTGGTGTCACCGTTAAGAGCGTCCAGTGCGATAATGGTAGGGAGTTTGACAACTCTTCCTCCCGCACGTTCTTTCTCACTCACGGCGTCACTTTTCGCATGTCATGCCCCTACACCTCCCCGCAGAACGGCAAGGCTGAGCGCATCATTCGCACCACCAATGACATTGTTCACTCACTTCTTTTTCAGGCTAGCATTCCACCGTCCTACTGGGTTGAGGCCCTTCATGCAGCCACTTATCTTCTAAATCGCCACCCCACGAAGACCCTAGCCTTTTCCACGCCATTCTTCGCCCTCTACGGTGTCCAACCTTCCTATGCCCATCTCCGTGTGTTTGGCTGTCTTTGCTACCCAAACCTTTCGGCGACTGCTGCGCACAAGTTGGCCCCTCGCTCCACCCCTTGCGTGTTTCTCGGGTATCCTTCTGATCACAAAGGGTATCGGTGTTTGGACCTCTCCACCAACAGGCTTATCATCTCCCGACACGTCACCTTCGATGAAACCTCCTTCCCCTTCGCCGAGGCGTCATCACCCCCTTCATCCGACTTTGACTTTCTTACGGAGTTTGATGATATTGCACCTGTTGTTCCTATTGGTTCTCCTTTGATTTCAGGTACAACTATTGTTGCTGCTCCCACTGCCCCTGCTGTTGCGACACAGCAGGCTGCTGCCGGTGGGGTCCAGCTTCCTGCTCCAGCCGCGGTCCACCAGGAGGATCCTCGCGCCACTGCCCCTGTTGGCTTCTTGCCACAGGCTGTTGCCAGTGGCGCTGCTGCCCCTGGGACACGCGCTGCGCAGGCTGCTCCCGCACCCGGGTCCCCGCGGGCCCCGTCGACTGGCGCTGCTCCCCTGCACGGGTCCCCGCAGGCCTACTCGCCACCAGGAGCTGCACCCCTGTCGCCTGGGCATGCATCTGCACCCGGAGCGGCCCCTACTCCTGTTGCGTCTGCACGCCACGGCATGCTGCCGCAACCTGTCCTCGGACCACCCCCAGCAAATGCGGTTCCAGTGCAACCAGAGGCCAATAATCACGGTATGGTTACTCACGGAAAACGAGGCTTTCGTCAACCAAAGGCTATCCTTGATCTCCATGCCGCGCCACTGTCTCCGGTGCCCAAGTCTTTTCGTGCAGCTCTTGCAGATCCTAACTGGCGAGCAGCTATGACCGAGGAATACACTGCACTTCTGGCCAATGATACATGGGAATTAATTCCACGTCCAGCAGGCTCAAATATTGTCACTGGCAAATGGGTATTTCGGCACAAGCTTCGTCCTGATGGCACTTTAGATCGCTACAAGGCTCGCTGGGTGCTTCGTGGATTTACTCAGCATCCGGGGGTTGATTTTGATGAGACCTTCAGTCCAGTTGTCAAGCCTGCTACTATTCGCACAGTCCTCACAGTTTCTCTCTCTCATGATTGGCCCGTTCATCAGCTGGATGTGAAGAACGCCTTCTTGCATGGGACTCTTGATGAGACAGTTTATTGTGTGCAGCCCTCTGGTTTTGTGGACAGTGCTCACCCTGATTATGTCTGTCGGCTTAACAAATCTCTCTATGGCCTCAAACAAGCTCCCCGTGCCTGGTACAGTCGTTTTGCCTCTCACATCTTGTCTCTTGGATTTGTGGGCTCTCGATCAGATACCTCGCTATTTATTTATCGCCGCGGCCTTGAGACGGTTTATTTGCTACTGTATGTGGATGATATTGTGCTCACAGCCTCCTCTGATTCACTACTTCGTCGAGTTATTGTAGCACTTCAGCAGGAATTCTCTATGAAGGATCTTGGCCCATTACATCATTTTCTGGGGCTTTCTGACACTCGCCAGGATGGTGGTCTTTTTCTCTCTCAGCGCCATTATGTTCTTGAGGTTCTCGAACGTGCCGGGATGACTGATTGGAAGCCCTGCTCCACGCCAGTTGACACATCAGCCAAGGTTTCTGGTGTCGAAGGTGCTCCTGTTTCTGATCCGACACACTATCGAGGACTGGCTGGTGCTCTCCAGTATCTCACGTTTACCAGGCCAGATATTGCTTATGCAGTTCAGCAGGTTTGCCTCCACATGCATGATCCTCGAGAGCCGCATTATGCCTTGGTCAAGCGCATTCTCCGTTACTTGCACGGCACCTTGGACTATGGGCTTCAGCTTCGCCGTACCGACATCTCTAGCTTGGTCGCCTATTCTGATGCAGACTGGGCGGGGTGCCCTGACACCCGTCGCTCCACTTCTGGATATGGTGTATTTCTTGGGGATAATTTGGTATCCTGGTCTTCGAAGCGTCAGCCTACGGTTTCCCGATCCAGTGCAGAGGCAGAGTACAGTGCTGTTGCTAATGCAGCTGCTGAGACTTCCTGGCTTCGTCAGCTACTTCAGGAGTTGCATGTTCCCATTCAGCGTGCTACCCTCGTTTACTGTGACAATGTAAGTGCTGTGTATCTCTCAACGAACCCGGTGCAACATCAGCGCATCAAACATATTGAGATCGATCTTCACTTCGTCCGTGAGCGTGTTGCTGTTGGCGCTGTTCGGGTGCTACATGTTCCAACCTCTTCGCAGTATGCTGATATCTTCACCAAGGGCCTACCGTCTTCTGTCTTCACCGAGTTCAGATCCAGTCTGAATGTCTTTCCTAGTGGCTAACGACGTTCCGACTGCGGGGGAGTGTTAGACAGAATTGTATCCGATGGTTTGTTTCCTTGTTTGTAGCGTGTCATACATGATCTCCGGGTCCTTTCCTATCTCCACGGTCCTGTTTCCATAAACCGGTTTGGATTGATACGGAAGGTGCCCAGGGCCTCCGGCCTATATCTGTACACTCTTGCCTTCGATTAATGTATCGCGTAATTCAATCGCTATCAGATATGCTAAAATGACACATAATATTATATATTTTTTGCGATGAAAAATGACACGAAACCCAGCTTTAGCGTGCATAGAAATTATTCGTGTTCTTTCTTAATGTCTCTTTAGACTTGTACACGGCGTCAAGAAAGCTATGATGCGCTAGCTACTAGAGGTGTGTTCATCAAGTTATTAGCTTGTTTTGTCAACTTGACATGGTAGGTTTGACGACTGCAATTTTCTCTGAAAGTTCACTAAGGGCAAGTAATTTGGAACAGGTAACTTAGAACGAGGGGTAAATGCAGAAGACTGAATATGTGTACATACATATGGTAATTATTATTCGTATCGCTTAACAGGGACCACAACATACATCGATCGTCGATCGAGATCTATAGAACAACCAGTTGCTACACAAGCGAAAAAAGAGACTGAAACAAACGTTGATGTCAACACCCTAGCAGAGCAGAGCAAGCAAGCAGGTGATGAACAAACTTTTTTCTGCATGCGCCATGCCCAAGTCTATACTACGTACAGTCGTACACGACATAGGAACGAAACTAAACGAGATTTGAACGAGAGGTTGATCGATCATTGGGGTGCTTTTCGACCACAGGCGACGATCAGAGACTTGGAGACCGCCGCGGGCGCACGACAAAGCCGAAGACGACGACGAACGATCACGATCGGCCGGCGACGAGGAACGTCCTTGCCGGGCTCATCATCTGGTAGCCCTGGTGCATGTGGAGGTGGCCCCTTGGGGCGGCGAACCGGCCGCATGCCGGCGAGGCGGTGGGGTCCCCCTGCTCCATCTCCCACATGACCTCCATGAAGTCGTCGACGGCGCAGGGCAGCTCGAGCGGGCCGTCGCATCCCGCGAAGCCGTACTCGGTCTCGGCCTGGTCCAGCAGCGCCCGGAACAGCGGGTGGTTGGCGCACCGGGCCCGCACCACGAACCGCTCCTTCTCCGGGCCCACCAGCACCGCGAAGCACCCCGCCGGCACCGCCTTGCTGCTGATGCTGACGTCGGCAGCCATTGACGGCCGCCGCCGGTGGTGGCCCAGCGAGGTCCGGCACCGCTGCAGCGTCTTGGCAAGGATGTTCTTCCTCTCGCCTCCTTCCTTCATTGCTAACGCAGCACAAACTACAGTACACTAGAAATCAACTAAACCAGGGCTTTGATGAAGAGCTGCAAGAGGCAGCTGGAGCTAGCCGCGGTCGTAGGCCTGGTGCAGGCGAGACATGTCCATGGTGGACTTGGGCGCGAGGAGGCTGTGCTTCTTGGTGTTGCTGCTCTTGCTCATGGCTCCTGGACGACGGCAGCCGGCGTCGGAGGCATCGGCGGTTCGGCGGCAAGCCAAGAAGCGAGCAGCCAGATCGATCAGATCAAAGGACGAGGCTAATATAGAACTGAAAGGATCAAAGCAGCTGCTGAGGTTGGATGGAGAATCGGCAAGAAGAAAAGGTTAGGTTTGATATCGTTGGAATGGACGAAGAAGGTTTCAAAGGGCTGCAAGGCCAGGGCAAGTGCAAAGCTCGGGACTAGCCTTTGAGACGTGGTGAGAGGCCGGGCCAGCTCGGGCGAGCAAAATATAAGCGGAGGACGCAAGGACACGGCTGCACGGGTTGCGGCCTGCGGACAGAAGGCGCGCGCGCGCTCGCCAACCGCCCGCCCGGAGATCGAGATAAGCACGCGCGAGACGCGACGCGACGCGAGTGAGGCAGCGAAGGACTTACGTGCGGTTCGCGCAGACTAGTATTTCCGGCAGTGCGTATGCGCGCGTCAAAGGGCAGTCGGCTTCCGGAGCGGCTCATGCGGCCGGGGCCGTTACTGGCCCGGCGGAGACTCCCTCCGCGCGCGCCGATAGAAAGAAATGTACTGGAGGCAGGCAACGACGGCGACGGCAAGGCGACATGCCATCCGATCCCATCCGGCCGGGGGGGCCGGGGTTTTGTGTTGTAAAACTACTTTTATTGGGCCAGGCCCACCTTCTAGAAGAAGGAATCCTGATCTATGTGGGCACCTTTATCGAAACTGGGCCCAACACGAAGTTAGGGTTCCACCCCTATAAATAGTTGAGGAGACCCCCCCTGTGTACCCGGACATCAGAATTTCGCAATAAAGAATTTCGTCTCCTCTATTCCAGTTTTACTTTTTGTTATCTGTCGTGATCTACGTGCCGTCGTTCCGCCGATAACCTAACACGTTATCAGCACGCTCTAATCGAGGTCATCCAGCAGATCAGCGAACAACGGTACGATCTGATTTTCGTATGTTTTTTTTGTTAATCTTGACTCGATGCAGCCAAGATCTGTCCATAAAGGCCAGCGAAAAACAAGGCGAAAACAGAGTAAAATAGGAATAGGATGGGCGCAACGTCGCCAGGACATGAACTTCCGGTGCAACGTCGCCGGAGTGCCACGCTCCTTAGATCTACCTCTAGATCTACATCCTAGATCGATGCAACAGAGAAAAAAGGGGTAACGGGTTTCTAACCCTAACCCTACCCGGCACGAAGACCGGTACAGACACAACGGCGTCGAGTTCAGATCGAGATCAACAGATCCGCATCAACAAGACAAGAGGGAACAAGGGATCAAACCCTAACCCTAGTTCTTGAATGCACGGCGAAGGCGGCGAGATCGAATCCAAGATCTACAGAGAAGCATCTCTGCAAAAGAAAAGTCGCCGAATCGACGAATCCAACATCTGCAAACAAGAAAAAAACGACGGCGCCGCCGCGGGCCAACGCGCCCGGGCCGACGCGCGAACCGGGCCAACGCGCCCGGACCGCCGTAGGCCGCGCCGCCGCCGCGCCACTGCGCGCTTGTCGCGCCAGGCCAGCGCGCCAGGCCCGGCCCACCTCACCGCGCCGGCCCGGCCTCCGCGAACCGCCGTGCAGCAGCCCGGCCCGGCCACCATGCAGCGCCGCCCACGGCCAACGGGCCGCCCCGGGCCCCGGCACCCGGACTCCGCGCGCCGCCGCGGAACACTACCACGCGCCCGTGTCCGGTGAGCCGTCGCGCCGCCTTGACTTGGTGCAGCTGCCGCCGAGGCGCCCCGGCCCAGCCTCCAAGACGTCGCATCGAGCCCGGCCACCGCGCCGCCATGGCCCGAGCGCCGCCAGCCCGAGGCCCCAGCCGCCCGCGCGCTCCGGCCTCCATGCTGCGCCGCGGGGCCACGGCCACCGCACGCGAGCAGCGACACCGCCGCACCGCCCCGGGCCCCCGGTCACCGAGCCGCCGCGGCCCGGCCAGCAAGCCGTGCACGCCGCCAGGACAGGCCTCTGTGCCGCCATGGCTATGGGCCTTGAGCTCCCATGACCGGATCTGGTGGGAAGAAGATGAGTGCGGCGTCTGGAAGGAGAAGTGGCGGCGGCTGAAGAATAGAAAGAGTGAAGTGGATGCTAGGGTTTCGGCCCTGATATACTCAACTCGGAATGTTACAAAAAAGACCTCGCAGTTCTCACAAATTGCAAATAAGTCCTCCCGCAGCCCTGAAACTTACGAGGAAGTCCTCAGAATTTCAGAAAATACGAGATTATACTCGAAAAATCTGAAAATTACAAAGAAGCCCTGGAAATTACCAGAATAGTCCTCGGAGTATCAGAAAATTATGACAATATCCTCGGAATATCTGGAAATTACCAGAATATCCCTGGAATATCTGAAAATTACGGAAAAATCCTGTTAATTACGCAAATTGACAAGGATAATCCGAAAATTACTAGATTGTGTTATTTTTGCATATAACACCCCAGATTTTGGTGATTTTATATAAAAACACCAATAAATATTATAACTTAAACACGCAGTTTTTGTTATACTTATGCTTTCTATTACTTGGATACATGAATTAATCCTTGCACATTGACATCATGCAGATGTCTGACCTCGTGAAGAGAGACTTTGAAGTCTTGACTCCTCATGGAAGCAACTACTTGTCATGGGCACTTGATGCGGAGATCCTCCTAAGCAGCAAAGATCTTTTGAAGACCGTTCTGCCTAAGGCGGGAGACACTGCCGCAACAGACGTGGAGAAGGCGCAGGCTTTGCATTTCTTGCGCCACCACTTAAGTGCTACTCTGAAGAGTGAATACATGACAGAACGTGATCCAAAAGTCTTGTGGGACTCATTGCAGAAACGCTTTGAGCAGATTGAAAATGTCTTACTCCCCAAGGTTGAGCGTGAATGGCAAAACCTACGCTACCAAGACTACAAGACTGTGGAGGATTACAACACCAAGCTTTATGGGATTGTCACACGCATGAAGCTTTGTGGCAAAGAGCTCACGCAAAAGGATCTTATTAACAAGACCCTCTCCACCTTTCACCCTAAGTTCACTCATGTGAGCCGCCAGTACAAGAAGGAGAATTATGAAACCTATGTCGCCATGAGTAATGCATTGCAGCAAGATCAGGGGGAGGACGAATTGATCATGGAGAATCATAAGAATCGTCCTACTGGCTCCTTGGCACCACATGAAGCGAATGCCGTCTCCTTCAATAAGAAGAAGAAGAACAAGAATAATAAGGGTAAAGGTGCTCCCAAAGCTTCACCAAATGTACCCCCGAAGGTTCAAAACAAACCTAATGCTTTCAAGAAGAACGCAAAAGGGAAGTCAAAGAAGACACCTTCAGGGGGAGCATATGGTGAACAGGATCAAGATTGCTATAGGTGTGGTATGCATGGCCATTGGTCCAAAATATGTGAAACACCACAGAAGTATGTTGACATGTACAAAGACCTCAAAAAGAAGCTCGCGCAGCATGAGGCTAATTTTGTTGAAGGCATGCAGCCAACAGCAAAAGCATCAATGGACCATGCAACACCAAGCAAATCCTCTGACCTGGAGTTGGACAATGATCTCATGGATGAAGAGGAAGATGTGCATGGAGATTCTGCGTAGTCATGAAGACTATTAAGAGTTACTTAGTTATCCATTTGTAATAGGAGTGAAATAAGTTTAAATTCCTCGAAGGAATTAGTTCGTTTATGTAATCTCTCGAAGAGAAGACATTTGCTTTGAATAAATCAGTTTGTGAAGTTTGTCATTGATTACTCTCTTTGTTTATACATTTCTTATGTATGAATTACAGCATTGTGGAGCAAAATGGCTATGGATGAGGAGCTCTGTCTCGTAGACAGTTGCACCACCGCTACTATTCTAAGGGACACTTGTTATTTCCAGACACTTCGAAAGTATACTGGGAATATCCTTACTGTTATTGGCAATAACAATAAGATTGTTGGCACAGGCAGGGCCACATTTGTCCTACCAAATGGTACGCAATTAACAATCCAAGAAGCATTACTTTATCCGGATTCAACCCGGACATTGTTAAGCTTTAAGGATATCCGAAGAAATGGGTTTCACGTAGAAACCAATGATGATGGAGGTGAAGAACGTCTGATCATAACCAAGAAAGAAGGCAATACGAAGACCACTGTTGAAAGTTGTCCGTCAGTCAAAGAAGGCTTGTACTACACGTACATTAAGCCAAACAAAGAATTTGCTACGTTCAAGACTATCTTTACCAATCAAGAAGCATATAGATTATGGCATGACCGTCTTGGTCACCCTGGCCTTAATATGATGCAGAGAATTACGAAGAGTGCAACGGGGCATAATTTGAAAACAAAAGATTTCCCAAATCAAGCAGATTTCTTGTGCATTGCATGCGCAAAAGGGAAGCTTATTACTCGCCCCTCGCAGCTTAAGATTCAAGCAGAATCTATGCCATTCCTTGAACGAATTCAAGGTGATATATGCGGACCAATTAGTCCCTTATCAGGGCCTTTCCGCTATTTCATGGTGTTAATAGACGCTTTCTCGAAGTGGAGCCATGTATGTCTATTATCTACTAGAAACCATGCATTTGCACGATTGACTGCCCAGATCATACAATTGAAGACACATTTTCCAGATCATAGAATCAAATCCATTCGAATGGATAATGCTGGAGAATTTAAATCGAAGGTATTTGATGATTATTGTATGAGTATGGGCATCAAAGTGGAACACTCCGTACCACATGTGCATACACAAAATGGTCTTGCAGAATCATTAATCAAAAGGATCAAATTGATCGCTCGACCATTGTTACAGAATTGCTTGTTGCCTACCTCTTGTTGGGGGCATGCGGTGTTGCATGCAGCAGCACTTATCCAATTACGACCATCTGCTACACATGAAGAATCACCATTAGCATTGGTGCGTGGTAGAATACCAAATGTTTCCCATTTACGGAGATTTGGATGTGCTGTATACATTCCAATCCCTCCACCTCAGCGAACTGCTATGGGCGCACAACGGAAACTCGCAGTTTACGTTGGCTATGAAAGTCCGTCCATCATCAAGTACTTAGAACCCTCCACTGGAGATTTGCATACTGCAAGGTTTGCTGATTGTATCTTTAATGAAGATCATTTCCCGGCATTAGGGGGAGGAAAGTATCTCTCTAGAGAAGAATGCCGGCAAATAGATTGGGATGCTAAAGGAATCCTAGGAATGGATCCTCGCACTAAAGAAGCAGAACTCGAAGTTCAGAATATACTCCACTTGCAGAGAGTTGCTAATGAATTGCCTGAAGCTTTCACCAACACAAGAGACATTGTGAAGTCTCATATACCAGCCGTAAATGCTCCTGAAAGAATAGAAATCCCATTTGAAGAGGATGAATATATGGAATTCCAACCATCTTCCATAAAAGCAACGAATGCTAGGAAGAGGGGGAGTGAACCGGTTACAAGGGCACCCAAGAAGCCTAGAGTACAAGCTCAAGCTAAAGCTCCTAGGAGACGTCCTGCGGAGAAGAAGCCTAAGCAAACTGCTCAAAAGAAAACCAAAGAAGGTGAAAGTGATCCACATGAAGTGGTGAGACTTGAAGAACCAAACCCAAGTGAGAATGTGCATGAAACTCATGAGGGGATACCGGAAATTCCTGACCTCAATGTATCTATCGATAATGAGGATCAAGGAAATGAAAATTCAACGAATTATGTTGAGACGGGAGTGGTATATAATAAAAAGACACTTGAAGTCAATACATACTTTGCCGAAACGATTGCAACACAAATTGATTTGGAATCTGAACCAAAATCAATGAAGGAATGCAAGAAGCGTCCTGATTGGCCAAAGTGGAAAGATACAATCTGTGCAGAGTTAAACTCGCTAAAGAAAAGAGAAGTGTTTGGTAGTGTAAACCTTACACCAACTGGCATTAAACCAGTGGGTCACAAATGGGTGTTTGTCTGGAAGAGAAATGCTCAAAATGAAGTGACTAGATATAAAGCGAGACTCGTAGCTCAAGGTTTCACGCAGAGACCTGGCATTGACTACGAAGAAACCTACTCTCCCGTAATGGATGGAATCACATTCCGGTATTTAATCTCAATGGCGGTGAATATGAATTTGCAGATGCGACTTATGGATGTGGTCACAGCATATCTATATGGAACATTAGATACAGAAATCTATATGAAAGTTCCAGAAGGTATTAAAGTCCCAAATGAAGATGACCGCAAATTATATAGTGTCAAATTACAGAAGTCACTATATGGTTTGAAACAATCAGGGAGAATGTGGTACAACAAGCTCAGTACATTTCTCTTAGAAAAGGGATTTGTGAAGAATGAAGATTGTCCTTGTGTATTCATAAAGAAATCAGAGAAAGGCTTTTGCATAATCTCTGTTTATGTTGATGACTTGAACATCATTGGTACTACCAATGAAATTGAAGAAACTTGCTCATACTTGAAGACTGAATTTGAAATGAAGGACCTGGGCAAGACTACGTATTGTTTAGGTTTGCAACTTGAACATACTCCTGAAGGAGTACTCTTGCATCAATCAAACTATACCAAGAAGGTATTAGAGAGATTTAATATGCACGAAGCATATCCACTCCGATCACCTATGGTGGTGAGATCACTTGATATAGATCAAGATCCTTTTAGACCGAAGCAGGAAGATGAGGAATTATTGGGACCTCAATATCCATACCTCAGTGCCATTGGAGCCTTGATGTACCTTGCGAATGGTACAAGGCCCGACATAGCTTTTGCTGTTAATCTACTTGCAAGATATAGCTCAGCACCAACTCGAAGGCATTGGAATGGCATCAAGCAAATCCTCCGATATTTGAGAGGAACTGAAGACCTTGGATTATTTTTCAAGAAGAATGGGGAATTAACCCTTGTGGGTTATGTTGATGCTGGATATTTATCTGATCCAAATAAATCAATATCTCAGACGGGATATGTGTTTTTATTTGGAGGAACTGCAATTTCGTGGAAGTCAACGAAGCAAACATTGGTTGCTACATCGACAAATTACTCGGAGATCATCGCATTGTTTGAAGCTGCAAAGGAGTGCGCCTGGCTCAGGAGGATGACAAGCCATATAATGAAGACCAGTGGACTGGCATATACTCCATCCCCTACAATTATCTATGAAGATAATAAAGCTTGTATTGCACAAGTACAATCGGGATACGTAAAGTCGAACAGGACAAAGCATATGTTACCTAAATTCTTTCACACGCATGAAATGCAAGAGCAGGGAGAGATTTTAGTAACACATGTCCGATCTTTTGACAATCTTGCAGATATGTTCACAAAGGCCTTACCTTCCCGCACTCTCGAAGAGTGTCGGCGTGGTATTGGCATGAGAAGACTTAGAGAAGTGCTTGGAACAGGGGGAGGACTTCCCTAAGTACATCACATTCCCGAACTAAATGAGTTATCTCGAAGATAATTCATATCAGTCATGAAGATTGATAAACATTAATCATGAAGATTAAAAACATTGCACTCTTTTTCCCTTATGAGTTTTTCACATGAAGTTTTCTCAATAAGGTTTTTAACGAGACAATGTGTGCATACAAGTGGTGGTAATATGTGCTCTTTTCTCCAATTTTTCCCACTGGGTTTTTAGGAGTTTTTATGAGGCATATTTATCACGATAAAGAGCCCAAGGGGGAGTGTTGTAAAACTACTCTTATTGAGCCAGGCCCACCTTCTAGAAGAAGGAATCCTGGTCTATGTGGGCACCTTTATCGAAACTGGGCCCAACACGAAGTTAGGGTTCCACCCCTATAAATAGTTGAGGAGACCCCCCCTGTGTACCCGGACATCAGAATTTCGCAATAAAGAATTTCGTCTCCTCTATTCCAGTTTTACTTTTTGTTATCTGTCGTGATCTACGTGCCGTCGTTCCGCCGATAACCTAACAGTTCGGTTTGGACTTTCGAGCTCAGTTGGTGTTTAACAATTCCAAACCTCTAGGGAAGTGCAATGGCGCTTCCCTTTTTCCTATTGATACTACTTGCCACCATGCCTTATCCAACGGGACAGTGTACGTGCTGTTAGTTGGAAGTAAACGAACGTGTACCGGAACGGGACAAATAAACGTGTCAGAGTCGGTATACGTAGCTTGGTATACATGGTCAGCTGTTGTCGCACGCTTCTTTTCTTTGTAATCCAAAAAAAAAAAACCGAATGGGTCGGAAAAAGCTTGGTATATCTATAAGTTCTATGATCTTATTTTGAATTGGGATAGCTTTTTATGAATTTTTTAGTGAAAATCTTATTTCTTGGATGGGGTATTTGCCCCCCCCCCCCCCCCCCCCCCCACACACACACGAAAATAGAAAAACACATGCGCATCCCATTTCTGGTAGGATTTACCAGTATTGTTCCTCACATGACAAAACAGAAACAAATGTTAGGTGCATTCACTTGAAACTGACACTTGCCCGACTAGCTACCCCTCTGAACTGTCTATGAACATTTGCAACTAATAACCAAAAGAAAAAAGATTCAACAGTTCATGGACCACAAGAAATGGACTTATTTATTTTCTAAATAAGACAAACAAAAAACTAAATAAATGTTTCTTTTCAGCGTGGGTCGTGCCTTCCTTTCCTCAATGACCGTATGTCTTTCAGAAATGTGAAAGGGGTCTTAGCCTAGTGGTTAAGGTACCCGAGTAGCATCTTTGAGGTTCTGGGTTCGACTCCCGGTGGGAGCGAATTTTCTAGGATTTAACGGCATTTGTGCTTTCAGCGGTAGGCGACGTGGCCGTCGACAACGAGGCGCAAGTGGTGACTTCGGGAATCTGGAGAATTTACCGGCTCAGTCTTCGAAGATGCTCATAGAGGTAGTGTTTGCGTATGTGCGTTCATAGAGGTGAGTGTGCGTGCGTTGTGAGTGTCTGAGTTGTACTGTGTAATTTCTAAAAAAAAATGTCTTTCAGAGGTGCACGGCCTCATGCATCTCTCATTTACAGCAGTACACAATCGGCAACACACAATCACTCGAAAAGGAGTGCCTATGGATTTGCATGTAGGGCCACATAATATCAATTAATTTCTCTGATTTCTGTGCAAAAAATAACAATAAAATTATTCCCTCCAAAAAAATTTTATCTATGCCATTATTAGTTTTAGAAATCCATACAAAGTTCACGGTTTTTTTTTTATTAATAACATTATTTTTAAATAAATTTAAAAAAATAACATACCGTTTCAAAAATTTGTAAAACTAGCATCCCAATCGCCCTTTCAATGGGCGATTAGGGCTAATCGCCCGTTGAAAGGGCGACACAGTCGGGTCCCAGCAATCCAGTCGCCCAATAGCCCGGCGACAGGACCCACTCGCCCCACGGTTGGGCGACAAGAACCACTCGCCCCGTTGTCGGGCGACTGCGGGGCCCAGTCGCCCGACCGTTGGGCGACAGGGGCCACTCGCCCCATCGTCGGGCGACTGCGGGTTAGGGCTGTCAACGAGCCGAGCTCGAGCGAGCCCGGTAGCCTCAAGCTCGAGTTCGGTCAAAACTCGAGCCGAGCTCGAGTCGAGCCTGAGATCAGACCGATCCTAAAGACAAGCTCGAACTCGGTTCGTTCCAAGCTCGCGAGCGCTCGAGCTCGGCTCGGCCAAGCTCGTTTATAGTGTCGTCTTGCTGTTTCAAAGAGGCAGAAGACGGCGGAGACACATGTACCTGCAAGTTCAAGGTGGAGGACGGCTGCGGTGTCTGCCCTCCATGGCAGTTGACGAGATTAGCTTCAAGATTTGGCTCGCGCAGACGAATGCAGCATGCGGGATTAGTGATTAGCAAGTGCTGATGCTTGAATGGGAAGCTGCAGGGAGAAAGAGAATGGAGATGGGGAATGGGGATTGGGGACTGTGTGGGCGTGTGGCAGGGGAGCTGCACCTTTGCTGGGTCTGGTTTCTGGTAGCTGGGCAGTGGGGATGTCATTTAATGCTCACGCTGTTCTGAAATTTCTTTCCCGCTCCTGGGTTTTGTGTTTCGGACAGCAAGCGTGGCAACAGGATTAAGCAGATGGAAAACTTGCGAGCTTTAACGAATAGTTGGAGCTCGGTTCGCTAAAAGCTCACGAGCTTCCGGTCAGGATCGAGCTCGGCTCGATTACTAGACGAGTCGATCTCGAGTCGAGTTTTTAGCGAGCCGAATTCGAGTAGCTCGCGAGCCTCGAGCTTCATTGACAGCCCTACTGCGGGTCCCACTCACCCAACGGTCGGGCGACTGGCTCTGCCTATTTAAGCCGCGCCGCGGCTCGCCCCACCGCGCGCCTGAGCCAGATCGAGGGAGCGTCGGGGGAGAGTGAGAGAAAGAGAAGAGCGTCGGGGAAGGAGGGGAGGAGAGGGAAGGAGGGAAGGGAAGGGAAGAGAAAAAAGAAGAGGAGGAGAGGGAGGAGTAAGAAAAGGAAGGAAGGAGAGGAAAGTGAGAAAGGTAATTTTCTAAATTTTGATTATTGTTAAATTTAAATAGTTTTTATATTTACATTTATATTAGTTTTTATATTTAGATTTATATTAGTATTTATAGTTAGATTTATAGTTAGATTTAAGTAGTTTTGTATTATAGTTCGATTTAAAAAGTTTAGATAGCTGGATTTAGATTTAATAGTTTTTTATATTTAGATAGCTAGTAATTATTTTTTAATCTTGTAATGTAGGTTTTTTTTAATTTAGAGTAGCAAATAAACGTAGATTGTAAGTTTTAATTATTATAGAAATTAGTAGTGCATATAAATTAAATAATAATAGTATACGTATTTATAGTATTATCCGATAATAGCGTATGTATTTATAGTATTACAGATAGTAGCGTACGTATTTACAGTATTATCAGATAATAGCGTACATTTATAGTATTATCAGATAATTGCGGTCGTATAATTGGTAGGATTGATTAAATAAACGATTTTCCTATTTCGGCAGGTATGTCAGACAAGTTATATTTTCAAATTTATTACGGGGAAGGGCAGACTGGTTTTAATGAAAATGGTGTTGATCTGTCCGGATTTGAATCAGTGTGTAAAGGAGTGCCAAAACCAAATGAAAAGACAATGACAGGAATACGGAACTGGTTGATGAAGCTGTTTCGGCTTGATCAAAACCAACACGGTCTGAATGTTATGGGTATGGTCAGCCGTGCACGTCACGGATATTTGTGGGAGTTAATCCCACTTGATGCAACATCAACTTGGGGAAAATATGTGAATAAAGCCATAGAATGTGGATGGCCTCTGGTACTTCTTGCTCAGGCGTACATGAAGGAGGTGTCAGAGATGGAAGACGTGGAAGAGGAAGGTACTCAAGATATGGAGGACACGGTTCAAAGTGCTGAGGACACTGAGGATGCAGAACATGATTCGGCACCTATTGAACCGATGAGTGAAGCTGACGAAGGAGAACGAATCGAGCACCTTGTCGAGGAGATGGTGACGGACGACATGGAGTACGAGCATATTCCGGATATTGATTCATCAGACGATGAGGATGCTATTCCCGTCCCTTCTGATTGGAATAGTCATAACTTTCAAAATCTGACAATTACTGAAGGATATTCTGTGCCATGGGAGTTCCATTCGAATGAAGTGACTGAGGGAGCAATGTACAAAGACAAGGAGAGTGTCATGAGTGCTGTGAAGTACTGGTCTCTTTCAGTGAAGAGGTCTTTTTCGGTCGCTAGGTCGACGAGGAAACTATATGATGTGAAGTGCGTTTTCACACAGTGTCCGTTTCGGGTGCATGCTTATGAGGAAAAATGGAGCTCGATGTGGAAATGCTCTATAGTGAGGGACCATACATGTGAGCTTCTAGAGTTGGAGAAGTGTAACAGTGCCCTGACATCGAAGTTCGTCGCAGATTACATGTACAGCAGAATTGTGGAAAACCTAAGCTACGAGCCAAAATCAATAATCTATACCACAGAAGAGGATTTCAAGTACACCATAAGCTACTCAAAGGCTTGGAAAGCGAAGCAGAAGGTGATTGAGAAGAGGTTTGGTTCATATGAAGCATCTTATGAGAACTTGCCAAAGCTACTGGAAACCATAAAGCAGAGGAATGTTGGGACATATTATGATATCATGGATGTTGACAATCCAAGAAAGCCTGAGAAATTGATATTGCACCGTGCCTTCTTCGCATTGGGTCAGTGCATAACTGCTTTCCGTCATTGCAGGCCAATTCTGTGTATGGATGGTACGTTCCTGACAGGGAAGTACAAAGGTCAGATACTGACTGCTATTGGAGTTGATGGGAACAACCAAATATTACCGGTGGCATTCGCGTTTGTGGAGAGTGAGAACACCGATAGTTGGTACTGGTTTCTGGAACGTGTCCGGCTGGCAGTGGTGCAAGGACGACCTGATGTTTGCGTAATACATGATCGTCGTCCCAGACTTATGAGGGCGATTTTGGATATGCAGCATGGTAATGCTGAGCGTGGCCTTCCGCCTCGGTGGTCGGACCTTAAGTCCTGGTGGTGCATGAGACACTTGGGTGCAAATTTCTTTAGACACTTCAAGAATAAGCAACTAATGAATATGTTCAAGAGGCTTTGCAATCAGAATCAGCAGAGGAAGTTCAACGCGCTGTGGCAGCGTCTCGATGAGTTGACAAGTAAGCAAACTGAAGAGTTCTTGAAGAAGCCGAACCTGAAACCTGATGATATGCCAGTGCCTCTTTGTGGGCTTCCAACTGATGTGTCCAGAAATGTTGTCCGGAGGTCCGGGTCATCTATCAGATGCTTCTCGGATTGGATTGAGCATGAGCCAAAGGAAAAGTGGTCATTATTATATGATACAGAAGGGGCTAGATATGGAATAATGACCACAAATTTAGCAGAGGTATACAACTTGGTGATGCGTGTGCTCAGGGGACTGCCTCTTGTTGCTATTGTTGAGGGAATTTTGTACGGAATTTGTAGATATTTCCGTGAGCGACATGCAGCTGCTGCTAATGCACTGGCTGATAGTGGGCGGATATTCTCACCGTTCGTGACAGATTACATGAAAAAAAAGGTCAAAAAGGCAGAATTCCATCGCGCACGACCTATGGGCACAAGGGAAAATCGTTTTGAGATTACGTGTAGAGACAGGGGTCGGCGCGGTGGCAACCGTGACAGGATTGTGCAGGAATGCATTATCCGGAACGAGACATGCTCATGTTCATGCATGAAGCCGAAGCTCCTACATAGGCCTTGCTCACATGTTATATCAGCTTGCTCGCTTACAAACTTGGCACCAAGACTTTATGTGTCGCCGTATTTTTTGAAGGAAACTGTCATGACGACATGGAATGCTGAGATCTATGGCTTTGCTATATTTGGGACATTTACAAGCGAGCCGGGCCCTGACTACCTACGTGGTCCTGATACGGATAAACTGAGGCAGAAGCGTGGTCGTCGGCAGAGCCGCCGTATTCGTAACGACGTGGATGAGTCAGAGGCAGGGAGAAAGGAGGTTCGATGTACAAAGTGCAATGACACTGGACATACGTACAAGAAATGCACGAGAAATAATGTGCAGATCGAAGGCGAGGCAGGGCCTTCGGGCAATCCACAAGACGGTCGTCGTCCTCGTGCACGTCGTGGACGGGGACGATCGGATGGAAGTGCTCATTGAAATCTGTTATATGTTTTCATGTATTTCGTTTTATGTAGCCCTTTGGTGTCATGCGTTGTACGAACTATGTTGTTATCGTTGTAAGGACTGTCAATGTTTTTGTTTTGATGTAATTCGTTCGTACTTAAATGATGCGATGTAATAACTAAACTGCAGTGCATTGTAAGAACTATGTATGTTGTATTGTCTTTCGTAATATGTATATTGGATTGTCTTGTGATTTCAGTGTTTTATTATTGTCTTTAACACATATTATGTGTACTAACGTGCAATCATCTGATCAAAATGTGTACAGCTATGGCGACCGGGGAGGAGGGCGGCGCAGAGCGTCCGGAGCTGCTTGACGCAGTTGTGGACCGACGACACCGGTCGTACCTGAGTGCCGTCAGAGGTGCTGAGCTGCCCGTTCTGCGACCCAGGGTGCCTCTTGAGTTGCTGCGGTTGGACGAGCGTTGGATTCCTAGGTATATGTTGAATCATTTTCCTTTTTCAGTTTTATAATCTCAATTTATGTGCTAATTAATTTCAAATGTGCAGGTTACGTGCAGCAGGCCTCCTCCCGCTGTGTCGGCTTATTGAGGCGACAGCGGGGGAGGACCAGGCCGATGCGGCGAGACGGTTCGGGTTTGACCGTTCTTTACTCGCTGCTTTGGTGGATCGCTGAAGGCCTGAGACACACACGTTCCACCTCCCGTGTGGTGAGATGGCGCCGACACTTGAGGACGTCTCGTTCCTCTTTGGCGTACCTACTGCTGGTGCGGCTGTCACCGCACCCGACGTGCCAGTGACGTGGCGTGCCGACCTGGAGGGCCGTTTTCAGGGCATTGTGCGTCAAGAAGGGTCTCCAGTGTACCGTCCCATTCCAGCTGACCAGCACCACGGGCCACCGAAGAACTGGCTTCTACAGTTTCAGGTGATCACATTCATTGCAGTGTACATTTTGAGTATATATACAATATAAAAACGCTTGCCCTGTAACATACTTTGTTGTTGGTTATGCACAGGCTGACTCGATTCACCCCCAGGCGGACCACGCCACTGTGTCGAGGCACTTGGAGGCCTACCTGCTTTGGTTGTTCGGATGGATCGTGTTCACGAGTTCTCACGGCAACTCTGTGGGCAAGCAACTAATCCACTTCGCTCGCCAGATAGCGGATCAGCCACTGGAGGATATCCCACAGTACAGTTAGGCGTCAGCTGTGTTGGCTGCGACGTACAGGGGCCTTTGTGATGCTTGCACAAAGACGGACCCCATGGCGATCCTGACTGGTTGCCCCCTGCTCCTTCAGTTGTGGTCCTACGAGCGGTTCAGCATCGGTCGTCCTCACATGGATTTACAGAGCTACGGAGCTTTAGCTTACGGTGACAGCGACGAGGACGGCCCTACGATGGGTATGCTGTGGTGCCGACGTCGGGTAAGTTTGCAATTACATAAACTTTTTTCCTCTTTATTTCTTCCATTTGTTGCAATATATTTTCTAATGGCTGTTTCTATGCAGCCCACTTGGGCTAACGTCCAGGTGCACAGGGCGTACCCACAGTACGTCTGGTCGTTTGACTGCATCCGAGCAGACAAGGACGTGCGTTGGACGCCGTACAGTGCACACCAGGTAGCGGCCCGAGCACCCGGTGGACTGTCGTCTTTGTGCACGAGAAACAGCCAGTACTGGCTCACGAGGAAGGCGTTGGTGTTCGACATCTTCGTGGAGGAGTATGCACCCCACCGAGTGATGCGCCAGTTCGGTCTTCACCAGAACTTCCCTGTGGACGTCCATCCACTTGTACCACCGTCAGCTCACTTGTAAGTTACTGCTCCGCTAACATGTTCAATATTTATAATTCTTTACTTTCCTCTTATATGTGTCTCGTTCTCTAGATGGACGCGGAAGGGGCAGTTGACTGGCACCGTTTGGGAGCCACGTCTGAAGCCGTGGGTGGTTCAGTGGGCCCATGCTTTGGAGCAGGTAGTTCAGGAGGCGAGGCCTTTCACCGTGGAGGCCTACGAGGAGTAACTTCGCTGGTACGTCCCCCGAACTCGGACGAGGGTGACGTACACACCGATTACGGTACCGAGCCACACAGCGGAGTTGGCCGACACGTACCCGACGCACAGGGATCAGACTTGGTCACTTGCGGTACGATATTTCTAACCTTGTTTACAATACAAGTGTTATTTACATTAAATTAATTATTAAATTTATAGTTTTATAGATAATTAGTTTCGCCAGTTTAATATTATAACTAAGTAACGAAATTTCTAACCTTGTTTACAATACTAGGTAAATAACGAGTCTAACATAACAACTGTTGTTTATGTTGTAGGCCGACATAGGACAGAAGATTGCTGTTGAGTCAGGATCAACTCTACAGCGCCTGAGGCAGGGCATTCAGCTCACCTCCCAGGAGATCACCCTTGCGATGAGGCGGATCTATGATGCCGCTACTGACCTCGTGAAGCTCACCTCGTGCACGCCCTGTAGTCGGAACACGGATGCCGTCCCACACCCTTCGCAGTCGGGACCCTCTTCTCGTCTAGCACAGCCGCCTCCTCAGCAAACGATGTTCACGCACAGGATGGCACCGGGGCCTCCGCACCGACGTTCTCCGCACCAGGTTTCTCCGCACCAGGTACTAATACCGATCGACTTTGTAAATTAATTCATTGCAATTCTGTTCGTCATCAAAACTATATTGATGCATTTCTTACTATTATAACTACGTATTGATGCATTTCTTACTATTATTACTATATATTTGTGCACAGGTACACAGTACACATCGTGGACACAGGCCACTGATGTTGCAGGGCCGTCGTCATATGTACCACATATGGCGCCGATTGACTATGAGTACGCCGAGGAGGACGAGCGGAGCCACCGACGTTCTCCTACACCAGCGTTCGACTTCGACAGCTACTTTGCTCCGGTCCAGAACGAGCCCAATATAGTTCCTGATTCACAGCTATCTGGAGCTCCTTCAGCGACACAGGTCTCGCAGGGCGGCTACGAGACACCACTCCCTCAGGGCCGTCCTACACGCCACGTCGTTCCTCCTGAGCCGCTGACGTACTCTGCCGATCACGTGAGGGCGGGACGCAGGGCAGCCAAGCCAGGCACACTTAGGGGTGTCGCCCCTAAGCGTGGTAGGATTTAGTGTTGTGTCACCTTCTGTCTGTAGCTCGTATAGATTCTATGTTATGTCATGCTACATGTTCATGTCTAGTACTAGTACTATATGTCTTATATTTTTCTCTTTCATGTCCCTTCAATTAATGCTCTCGGTGCATGCATCACAGCCCCGTCAAACTCCCATCAAAGGTCCCCGCTTTGCAAAACAGCCAAAGAATCCCAGGAGCATCCAATGTCCCCATGCATGTATGTCTGCTCAATGTGACGCTTTTGATGCATGCATCTGACTCCCATCAAAATAATGGAGTTACATTACAGCCGGAATCTCTACTAGGGCCTCCCACTCGTGCTTTCAATTTCAGGAACCACTCCTACAAAACCTTATCCTCTACTCACTCTTTCATTCGCAGCAACCTCTCTTGCATCACAGCGGCATCCACTCTTCTTCCACGCTTCAACAACACCATCCATGGCAGGACCATCTAGTGGAGGCTTCCCATGGACACCACAATACATCGAGAGAGCACTGGACGCAATCTGGCGTGCCGTGCGTGAACACCGGGATGATCCTTTCAGGGAGAACAATCTCGCACAAGCTGTCTCGAGGTTAAATGCAACAATCCCTACGACCTCACACACTATGGCGCCGCAACATCTCACCACAAATGACCTTAGGGCCCTCTTAGAAGATCAAAGGCAGTTGTATCATAGGGTTTGCGAGCTGGCAAACCACCCGTCAGTGTTAGGTTTCTCTAGCACTACATTCAAGATAATGATGCTCCCCAATCAATATGCCTCCCACATTCAGGTACACTCAATTTTTTTTATTTTTATGTTATCGGTTTCTATTTCTTTTGATCATTCGACTGCTTCTCTTCTGTTAGGCATTTCCGGAAGACAAAGAATTGATCGACAACCCTATCCCAAACTTCTTCTATCTATTTATGTTCTTCGGTGGAGCTTGCATGTCAGGTTCACGTAGAAGGCGACATACCTCATCCAACCGTAGTGTTTCGGAGCCATCTAACACAGCAACATCCCGTCGAAGAAACACTGCAAGAAGACGCGCTCCGGCAATGCGCGTGCAACCAAACGCCAACGACGATGAAGACGACGATTTCATGCCCATGCCACCCTCAAGACCTCCGCCTCCACTCGAAGACCTTGACGACGAGGCATTTAATGAATCTGTTTTGCGAGAACGACCCTCCAACAGCGACTTCTCAGCGCCACCTCGCCCACAGCCATCATCCAACCCCTACAGTATGGACATTAACTTCAGTAATATGTCTCGGCGGTGGGATCGAACATTTCCGTAAGATGAGGTGGCAAAAAATGAGTTGCATGTATTTATCATATGTACAAAATTTTCATTTCGTTTAATTGTATTTTATGAAATATAATTGCAATTGAAACAAAAAATTATGCAAAAATAAATAAATACCCTAGTCGCCTACCAAACGGGCGAGTAGGTCCTGTCGCCTTCTGGTCGGGCGACTGGGACCCAATCGCCCGGTGGTTGGGCGACTGGGCCCTGTCGCCTCCTGGATGGGCGACAGAGAACCAGGAGTCCCCGCTTACGCATTTTTTGATGAAGTCGCCCTTTGAATGGGCGATTTATCCTAATCGCCCATTGAAAGGGCGATTGGGATGCTAGTTTTACAAATTTTCGAAACGGCATGTTATTTTTTAAAATTTATTTAAAAATAATGTTATTAATAAAAAAAAACCCAAAGTTCACCACTCATCTCAGGTTGGCATCTGTTGGTTGTATGCACACCATGCCGGCCTTGCTACCAGTTTTTTTTTTTTTTTTCTTTTTTGAGGGAAGCCTAGCTACCAGCTACCGCCCATGACGACGAAAACATCCAAATTCGGATGCCAGGCCCTTGTGCAGTATGTTCCAACACAGGCTTTTTTTTTTTTTTTGTTCTCAACAGATTCTTCTGATGGACCAAATATACGGCCCGTCCATGTGCATGACCCGAGAATCTGCGATGATTTGGGCAACACAAAACGCGCAATGAGAAAACCCATCGTGTATATCAGCCCGCAATGAGAAAACGCGCCGTCAGGGCCTGCACGAATGCTTTGGTACCGATCAAACTTTGCGGCCCGCTTCCACCAACCGCGCCGTCGGCGGAATAAAACCGGGTCCTGGACGACGCGGCACCTGCTGCTGCTGAACTGCAGAATCATTTTTGCCTTGATGTCTGATCTTTCTTAAATGCATGCTTGTTTAGTACTAGTACCACGTCGATGCGTCGTTAATTACGTGCCGGCTTCGAGATGGTCCAACTGATGGTGGATCGATCGATCAATCGTGCGCGACCTGCACGACCAGATCAAACCCGGGCCGGCGTTTGGATCGATGGTTGCATGGACACTGTCATGTGCCATCAAAGTTATTCAAAGGCCTTGTGCGGAGAGAGTGCTCTCAGCCGTTGGTTCGTGTCCGTTCCAACAAACCGGGAGGACCATTGGCCACAAGTTCTGCTGCTGCCATGCCATGTGCACGATCTAGCTAGCTCGTACAACGGGCAGGCGCAGCCACCGCTTTCTCCTTTGATTCTTTCACCACAAAGGGTACTACGAGTCCAGTACACGGCTCGACCACTCACCTGTGGCCAGCAGCTATCAGCCTTTGCTCGTAGGCTGCAGCACGGGTACTCGTGCACGTCCGGCCGAGGTAGCGTTGCACGGTACGTCGCAGCGCGTGAGAATCCAACACGTCGCCGCGCCAAAAGCAACCTGCCCCGGTCTTGCGCACGAAAGGTGTTCTTGAAATGCCTACAAGACTCACAAAAGGATTCTGGAGGAATTTACGCATAATGTTTTCCTAAATTTATAGATAATGCGCATGTTGTTTTCCTAAGTTCAGGATATTAATATATTTATGTTGTACTAGTAGATGACAACAGCCAAAAGTTACATATCGTGCTAATCTACGCATATGTATCGCTTTGCTAGCACTGCACACGTCGTTGCATTGTTTCACAATAACCTCACTTTTTTTCTTCCGTTTCTTCCGAGCCTCAGAAGATTTGTCTGAAAAATAGAAACGTATACAATATATAGTGTACTGATTCTACTGAATATGTCTATGTCAATTTCTTACGGACTCAGCTGCATTGTTGCTTGGCGATATTCATTAGGCTGAGTGTCTAGTCAATGATAAGTCATCAGTAGGTAGCTAGGTTCTCTCCGGAGATTTAGGTCCAACAAATCTTCTAGGATATGATTTTTGTTTCTAGACTGCACATATTTTGTCAAATGGAGACCATCCACATTTCACTTCCTGCAACCATGTGTGCTAGCAAAGCTGGAGTGGTGACAAGGTTGTAAGATCAAGTCTCGCTCCTCAAATTGAAAGGTGTAGAGCAATCCGCCGACCCCATGTTTCTATGAAAATAAGTTCAAAACGTATTTCTTGTTAGAGTCCATCTATGTAAAAGGTTAGAGCGGCTCATATATGTACTTGCTGCACGACGACGCGCGTTAGTTACATATATATGGACCATAGGATCTTCTTGTTCGGAAACGCAGTTGTGTTAGCCCTTGGATCACGTCGAGACACAGTTATACGGACCGGAGCAAACACGAGCTCCATCCGGACGTTGACGAGAGCTCGCCCCTTTTTGTCACCATCGACCGTCGTCGTCCGGTCCGCACGGCACGACGCGACGCGACGCGCCACTCACTGCCCGCCCGTAGCGCCCGACACGTATCTCCGCGCGCGCTAAGGCCAAGAGCTAGCGAGCTCATCCTTGGACACCTGCATATGCAGGGCACACGGCGCTTTTTAAGAGCCATTCCTGGAGTGGCACCACAGATCTTGAGGGACCGGGAATTAAAGCGGCTGCTAATTCGTACCAAGGTTGGTCACAACGCTTTTTTATTTTTTTGACAGGGTTGGTCACAACGCTGGTGTATAGTTTAAGTCGGTACTTGCCCCAGCCCGAAATGTAAGCCATTCAGACGCTGCCATGATCTTTGATGCGACATTTGAATTAACGAGGTGCTTCCATGAAAAGGCGCTACAACACACTTAAACATATACACATTGTGAAATAACACTACACAGATATAAACTACGGAACTTTGGCGCGCACACACAAAAAACATTCCCTCTGAACTTGAAATGTTGTCATTCGGACGACATAATTGAACTGAAAAATGACTTGAGCTTTGCTGTATGGATGACATTAATTGAAGTCCGGAGGTAGTATGATATTTTTCTACAAGAAAAATCGTGTTACGTATTGATCTATTTTATCACAAACGACCCAACATAAATAAAATTTTATGCATTGATGCTCAAATTGAGAATGCTTTTACAGTTTTGGAGGAGGCGTAATCGTGATTCTTCAGGCCATTTTCCGCTCTTCGGTTTTTAATTGATGTAGTGTTTGGTTAAGGTACTCAACGTTGCAGAAGAAATAGAATTACATTTGAGCCGGTTTCCAGCCATCGCATCCCTTGAACCATTTCACCATGAGCTGTTGTAGAGAAATCTGGAAACAGCGCAACATGCCTCTTTTAGTAACAAGAATGAGACCATTAAATGTGACTATACTACCAGTAAATCAAATTGGGCAAATACTCCCTCCACTTAGGTGATACTGATGTTTGAGACACTAGCATGCATGGTTCCAAAAGCAACTTCACCAGTACCATTATACTAACATATATGAAAAGAGTAGGAAAAAAACACATCAAAATATTTCACACATATAACATTAAATATCATATTGATGGACCTATCTTTAATTTGACTAAATGAGGCAGTCTAGACCTCAGGCCGGATATACCTTTGGATGTAGAGGTTGGGAAGCTTTCATTGCTGGATGAAATAGATTTTTCTTTTATCTAGAAAAGAGGAGGTAATCGACATGTGGCGCTTTGCATTTGAAGAAGAAGATATAATGGTTAGCTTATTCTGTCAGACTTTTCCTCATCTATAATCAATCCAGGATGTGCACTGAAACCTGCAGACCATTCTATCTATGACTTTCCGATCTACCCTTAGATATCTTAGTAAACACTAAGATAGTAATGAAATGGGAATAGCATGTGCACCAGAATCTGTTAGGTCATTCTCCCAATAACAGCAACCTATTACTGCTAGGCCTGACAACACGACCTTATCATCAGTTCTTACTTACTCAGATTTGTGGCGTACTGAAAAAATTAAAGATTATCAGTACAGGTTATCTATCGATCAAGGGCAAAGGTTTCAACGGCTCCGTTGCGAGGATGAGCCAGAGAGCTGCGCGTGGCGGTACGTTGGTGATGAGTGCAGCATGAATACGGAAAGTGTTTGTTGATCAATAAATATAAATGGTTCGTGATTGGCCCAATGCAACACCCTATTCATCACCCGATTGGTGGTCTAGTACTGATGACCGATGATACAGTACCTAATTCAGGTAGGGTAGATCGATTTTTTCCTCTGCTTGGATTTTGGAAGAGCCTATCGATGCGGATTGTTCATCCGCCTCGTCTCCATTTCGTGACAAAGAACGATGAATGAGCCTAAGAAATCAGGTGAATTCTTTCCCTGTTAATGGCACAGCAGCTAGACAGCGAGACCAAATCTAATTGCCGCTCGAGATATCGGCCTGCACAGTGGCAGCAGTTCGATCGAGTCTCTTCTTGAGCAGACCGAGTATTTGATGTGTGACTGATGATAGATGCACGACCAAAACTGACTACTTAATTGCTTCCGGGAGCAGGCACACAATTCAATCACTATGTAAAACCATCGAATCAGTGACGTGTACATGTGAAACTGTCATAACAAATCAACATTCGTCCATGCGTCCATGATCGCGGCCGGGTTCGATCATGCGGTGTCAGATATTGGCCGTGCAGCCCTCGTGCATTTCACCGCTCTTTCTCAACAAACCGTCATGGATGAACATGTCCGTGCCATGCAAACGAGGAACACGGGGCAAGTTCGCCAGATTTTCTCCTGATCTCGCCCTGGAAGCTCTGGGGCGCGGATCCATTTGTGTCCACCGAATTTTATGACGTGATATAGAGACCTGTGGCGAAGCTAATCTCTATAGTGGTCCATGGTTCAGCCGACAAAGTAAATCGTCCAGATGACATTTGAGCATCCTATTTACTATATCATGTCCCTTCCGAGTGTGACTAATGAATCATATCGCCACGAGTATTGACAGCCAAGACTTACCAAGAAACACGACAAATTTCTTTATAAGATTGAACCATTCGTGCTTTTCACCGTTCGCTCTCAACATACCGTCGACATGGGGTGATGATCAATGTTCGTGCCATGAAAACATGGAACACCGCAGAAGTTCCCTAAGTCATTTCCTGTTCTCAGCTTATTGGGAACCTCTGGAGCACGCGGACCTTATGTCCAAAGCATGTTATGACAACACACGATGGAGTTCGTTCACAGGGGAACAGACACATAATGGGCACTGTAGCAGGCCTATTTCTCTACTGACAGTAATCGTCAGATACAACATACACGGACTCAGACTAGTGTATCTTTGTTTTTACTTCTTGTCTTTCTCCGACTCAGACTAATGCATCCCCACAACAGCTGACAGTTACCGCTCAAAGCTTGACAAAACCGTCCTGTAAAATCCCATGTACCTTTCCCCAGCATCTCTCTTTTCTAATAAAGTATGGTCGTAAAGTCTGATGTTTTGGTGACGATAGAGTACTATGATTAGTGTGAGTGTTTCCCGGTCGCTTTGTGTGGTGGACACTGGTGGTTACCGTATCTCGCTTTTCTGCTGCACGATACTCCTCCTGAAAGCTAGCTGGTCTTCCGCAGCATCTTCTCCCTTTTTAAGGTTGTCGACTGTCGTAAACACGGTTTGGAACTCCATTGGTGGCTTTCTTAAAGCCGGGTAATAATAGCATATAGTAAGATTTATGTACGTACATAGCTTAGCTAGCTACTGTCTAGTTAAACAACAGCACATGAACGCACAGAGAGGCTTTATGATGAACCGATCAATTCATTAACCCCCTCTAAAAGCATGCCACTCTCGCTGCGCCTCCCCTTTATTTATTGAGAACCTTTACGGTGCACCCAAATTAATATGGGTCGTCTATTTTCTTAGATCCAACCGTTCACATGCACTCTATACTACTTTAAATTCTCTCGGTAGTATGGTGGTATTTCAAAGTGGTATAAAGGAGTATAGGGGTACTCTGGGAAAAAGGTAATGAGCAGATTTAGTTTGACAAAATAATAGCAATAATCTCATTCATTTTTTTTCAGTTCGTCCCTCCCTCTCTCTCGAACCCTAGGAAAGAGACTAACCATCCTACTGTTTTCCTGAACCCTAGATCTTGGCAGCGGCGTGGTGGTGCCCTCCTCTCAACATAACACGGCGAGCAGGCGAGGGAGCCACGGCAGTGTGGTGCATTCCGTCGTTTCCGATCGTCGTTGTAGCCTGTGGCGCGGGGCGTCGTTGTCCATCGTCGCTCAACCATTTTCGATGGCTGGTGTTGTGCCATCGCCACGTGTCCAAGATCCGGCATCGCGGCGGCACGGTCGTCGTCATCTACGCGATCGTCAGGGCAGAGCGTTAGCGATAGGCAATCTGGGCGGGAACCGGCCAGGCTATACTGCCGCCGCCGCGCCATGGACTGTTGGGGCCGTGACTCGGGATGGCAAGGCAAATCGATCGACACGAGTTTGGTCGTCTGTGTCGTCGTCCATGTCATCGATGCGTGCCTCCATCAGGCGATCGAGGCTCTTGGTTGCTGTTGTCCCTGCCGTCAGGTCAATAGATTCTTTGGGTGCGGGTAAACTCAGCTGCAAACTGTAGTCGCTAAACGAATGTACAATTTCTCCTACATTCACAATAGTAAATCGTGGCCTGACACATGAACGTGGTCAATAGATTCTTTTTGAGAATGTCAAGTGATTCTCAGAATCTCAGCTATACGTTTCTGAGCATAACTTTGTCAAAGTTTTTTCCTTTTTGCGAAGGGTAACTTTGTTAAAGTTGTATGGTTGTCTGATTCCAAACAACTCTGATGTGATTGAGAGATGAACGAACATCATGTGTTTTGTTGTCAGTTGGTTGATAATATGTGTGAAGTCTGATGAACCATGCAGTTATCTCACTGCTTTATATAGTAATTCCTACCGTCTTTGCAAATGTCAGTGGTTTTGTTACACATATTATTCAGTTGTATTATATACTCGTGAATTACAACATGTATATGACACTCACGCAATCTGACAAATTACATAGGACAGTATTGGATTTCTCAGTTGCTAATTCCTCATATAGCCAATACGACGCACGGTGATCCGATTCTACTTTTGTGGTTGCTGCTCTTTCACTTCTAATTTTGTGGTTGTTGCTTTTTCGTTGGAACCCAGTCTCTGGGTATAAATCATGTTTGCTTTGCACTCTAGATAGAAGACATATCAAGTAGAATCGTCTTCCATGTCAGATAGCGAACGGATAGAGATCATCCGTGACACGATACAGAATAAGTAGCACTGCTATTTGAAATCAGGAAACGGAATAAAATCTAATGTCAGTATGAAGTTTATCTGTATGGAAACAAGTTTACCTGAAAGCCAATTTCGCTAATGCATCGCGCAATCGGCCGGTTAGGAGGGAGGTGTCTGTATCCTGTTGCATTCATATGATACGGCTGCGACAGTGTCTGCTCAACGTCGCATTGCTTCATCATGGATAGCACGTACGTATCCTGCGCATGGATGGCACCTGCTCGCGGGAAGGCCTCGCTTCCAAGCGGGTCGGCGAGGCCGTGGTGATGTCTGCCTGGACGAAACTTGGTATGCGGATTTCCTTGATCGAGATGCCGATAGGATGGAGTCGCACGTAGCACAGGCCTGTGGGATTGCAGGTAGTCGACGAGGCACCGCTGTGGATTAACGGCGGCTGCTCGTCGCACGATTGAATCGGCACTGCAGCCAGGGGGTAGGCGAGGATCCGGCTACGATCGGTGGCGGTGTTACGTGTGCGTCCTCCAATGGCGGCGCTCGTGCATCTCAGTTCTCTTCCTCTTTTCTTCCGATTCGCGAAGACGACTGTGTTTAGCGGTGGCATACCTCGTAATAATATCATTTAAAAGGACAATTACAATTATACCCACGACAATGGAAGGTTAGATTGGACTTATACCACTCCCTAACTCGAAGTAGTATGGTGCACCGTAAAGGTTCTCTATTTATTTGGTTCGTACGTGAGGTGTCGTTTTGAGCAGCCGTCTCGATCGCTCACCGGGATTTGATCATCAGCTTTCGATGAGCAGCAGGATGTGGAGGCGCGCCACGTTCAGAGGCCGAGCTGCGCCGGACGTGGTCTCACATGCGATGTTCTTGACTGAACTGTTTTCAGCTTGTAACTTTCCTGTTCGCCGACTGGGTCGAACAGCCTCTTTTCGCGAAGCGAGCAAAGCACCATTGCTGTTTGAGATAGCTCTTTGGTCGAGCGGCGCGCGCATAACCTGCAAGCAGTGCTTGGATTTCCTGATGTGATGCTCTAGATAGAGGGTGTCGCGCTTCGATCCTGTAGTACCTGCTTGCACGTCGATTTCCTCCTGATGCATAATGCATAGCTTTGTACCATCATGAAAAGTGGACGGGGTCGACTTGGCACGTTTTCGATGAGTGTACTCTTACCAATTATTACTCTCCGTATGTCGTAGTCTGATTGATCCCCATTCGCGTGATCGCGTCTAGCTACGACAGATGGCGGACGACGTACTACGTAGATGTAGACTTCTTGGCCTGTGTGTGTACAGTACTAACTACTACTGCTATTATCAAGTACGTACAAAAAGGTGTGTAGACATGCATGATGGAGCGACAGGCTGCACACCACGCGCGCGCTAGCTGTGGGCATTGCCACTGTTGCGCCGAGCATGCCTGCCTGCGTCGATCCAGCTCTTGCATGCGCTTTTCGCAGTAGCAAAGTCAGGCCGGGACATCCAAGTGTAAGCTTCCTGCTTCGCCCAGGCCGATCTGTCCTCCCGGGAGACGGGATCGTGGAGAGCGACGGCGACCGAGTTGCGCTAGCTGTAGAGTACACGTAATAGGCTAGCTCCGCTCCGCACGCTGGCCTGGCCGCTTCTCCTTCCGCGACGGCGCGGCGCCCGCGAAACCGTCCATGCATCGGCGCTACGCGACGCCGCGTGTCCCAGCTAGAGCTTCTTCCTCGTGAGCCATCAGCCATCGTCAGCTACGTATACGCCGGGCTGATCGATGGCCAGTCTCCGGACGTTTCCGTCTTTGCCCCCCATGCCACTCCCGTGCAAGAGAGAAGAGAGCACATGCGTGTGTACGTACACGTCACCACATAGTACTGGCTGTGCAGCTATGGCTTGTTAAGGTGTGATCACGAGGCTGTGAGAGGCCGAGAGCCCCCTAGCTAGGCCCTAGGGCCCCGGCACTTATCTAGAGGTTGATAGATCGATAGATGCTGTTGCCTGAGAGTTTGTTTCCTGTGATGGAGCAGAGGACACATCATCGCCCGTTCCAAATTTTGTATAAGCTGATCGACCGGTCCGTTTCACAAAAATCTCGACTTCTTTGCTAGAGCATTACAGAGAGTGCGCGCGTTAAACTACATATGCGTCTCTGGCCTGGCCTGGCCTGGCCTGACGTATCCATTCTCTCTCACAGTAGAAGAGAGCGCGTGGCTTCTCCATGACTCCAGTAAGTTCCTTCCAGCTTAGCTGCCCGACCGCGCGACGCAAGCTAATGATTCGAGGTCAATCGATCGCGGGAGAGCGTTTGTTCCTGGCCTCTCGCTTAACGCGCGGCTGATGATGAGCGGGTCATTAATTAGCGCCACGCAATGATTCCGTTCCGGCGCACAATGATACAGGGGTCCGGCTCCGGGCTGACGATGCACCACACGTAGTATGTCGTATCAGTCCGTCTCCCTGCTGCAAAAACAGCGTGTGACGAGCTCCATCGATCGCTACGGGAGGTGCCTAGCTACGCAGTAGCAGCAGCAGGCGATCAGGCTCCCGCGCGGCCGCGGGGCGTCACGTCACGTCCACCTCCGAACCATAATTGGAATTTTCCTCCATGATTGGATTGCCACGCACGCAGTCACGCAAACACAAACTTGGCATTGCATATCCGATCCATCTACTGTTCCCGTGCCAAGTGTGCTAGCTCTCGGGAGAAGATTAGCTACAGAGATACAAATCGAGATGCATGAATGGCAGAGTTTGGTTTGGAAACCGCCGGGGGGAAATCAATCATGGAAAGGTAGCTAGCTAGGCGAGCCCAGATTTAGCTGCACGTCGTCACAGGTTGGAAGCCGCCAAGTCACACACACTGCCACCTGTAGCCTAGATGTAGAGCTTGTTTGCCGGTTCGGGTTTGCCGTTGATTGTTGGAGGTCGTCCGCGTCCTGACTGACGTCCAGGTGCAGTGCTTGACACGACACTCGTTTTACATGCGGGCGGGCGCGTTTTACCTTAAAAGCCTCGAAACGTCTTTGCTTTGCCAGCGGTTGTTACTAGTATGCTTTGGCGCGCGGTTTCATCTCTCCGCGTACGACAGCAGCGTCCAGAAAAAGGAGTAGGGAAGTCGCAGGCATCTCGACCCCGTTTAGACGTGCTAAATAACGTGCGCCGCAAAGCCTTGCCGTATCTGCGTATGTGGAGTAAGTGGACGCTAGCTAAGACGCATAAGCAGAGTTGGTGGTGGAAACGCCGGCTGGCTGGCTCAGGGTCGACGACCATTAATTGCCGGCGGTTTTAGCGGTAACGTGGCGCGCGTCCCCGCCCTCGCCCAGCGAGCGAACGTGACCGTGCAGGGAAAGGTAGCTGGCCAAGTTAAGCTAGAGGAGCAAACACGCGAGATGGTTTCGTTGCAGAAATGCAGAGGGAACGGGCACACGTAAAGAGCGCCGCCGTTACAACTACGGCTTATTCGGGACCGGCGCCACCAATTAACTGGCTCCCGATCCATCGAGTGCCGTTTCGCGTCTCCCGCGGCGGCGCAGGGGCGCGGCCGCGCGCGCGCATGCCGAATCCACTACCAGCTAGCTTTGGTTTGCTTTGCGGACGGGTGATGTGGACGGGAAACCGGCGCTGCGACAGCCGCGTGTGCCACATGACCGCGCCGCGCGCGCGGCTTGTTAGGCCGGGCCTTGGTCGCCTCGCCTCGCCTCGCCTCGACCGTCCGTCCGCTGTTGCTGCCAGCCGTTTCTGTTGCGACCGACTGGGACACACGCCGTGCTTTTTTTTTTTCTCTCCCGTCTCGTTCGTGTTCACCGAACGGCCCTCGGCGGCAGGTTGTCGAGAACTGGCCGTATTCTCGATCGATCGTGCGTCGACGCGATGCGTGCGGTTCACGGCGGCGCGCGACTACTACTACTTGAGGCGGTTTCGTCTCCCTTCTTTTCAGGTGGAAAAAGACGCGGGCTACCGAGCTCAGCTCCCCCGATATACGGTTCCTTCTAGATCTTTCTCTCGTCGTGCCCGCCCCCGGGCCGCCTTTGCTTTCGCACGAATCGCTTGCTCCACGGGCACGACCACCTGTTCCGTTCACCACGCAGAAAATTGCCGTGGCTTTTGTAGAAAGTGTGCGGGCGCAGGGCAGGGGGGAGGCCGTTACGACAAGTCGGCAACTAGGTCGCCGCGTGACCTCGGAGGACCCCGCTGCATGTCAAACAGATGGGGGAACACCGATCGTCCGTCTCCTCCCTTCTCTCCCCTCACATCACTGTTCGCGAGAAATACAAACGGCCAGGGATGGTGAGGCTTAGGCCGGACGACGCCTCCCTTCACCACACCTCACACGCCGGCAGGACGTGTTTGACATGTCACGGGGGCGTTACGATTAGCCAAAAGCTAGCTAGCAGCAGGCAGTGAATTGCCTGCCTTCAATCATAAGCTCTCTCTCTCTGTGTATGTGTACACGCGAAACTTGTATACGCCACCGGAATATATACGCGTATTACGTCCGTCCAGGGTGCGGCTCCGCTTCTTCTTCTTCTACTACTACTACTACACACCCGTGGATGTATTCTACAGTACGCTACGCTCCAGGCGCGAAAAGCAAGCACGGCGCGACAAGCCAGTGTGCAATGATAGAAACGCGGACCCACACCCGCAATGACACCTCTCTCCCTGCTTGCTTTCTCCCCGACTTCTCCCTATAAATAGGAGCCAATGCCGTCTTGATGGTTGTCCAAGAGCCCAAGGAAGCCAATCGAGCTACCTAGCCTACTAGCCACCTCCTCTGCTTCTCCTCCTCCCCCCCTGCGCAGCATCACTGAACGGCCTCTTTCTCCATTGACTGCTCAGCCTCGAGCAAGAGGAGAAGGGGTTGTGATCTGCAGAGGCAGGGGAACGTAGCTTGCTAGTAGAGGAGAGACACCGATGGCGTTCTTGAACATGGAGAGGCAGACTTGGGCCTTCACCTTTGGTATCCTAGGTACTGCACATCGGCATCAAACACTCCATCGTGGATCTGATCTATCGATCGATGCCTCTGCATTCATGCGTGTTTCTGAATCAGTTCTGCATTGTTTCTTTCACCGTTTATGTTTCTCGCATATTGTTTTGTTTGCGATGCATTTATGCTCTGCCATCATCTTCTTCTTACCAAATTAAGCAGCATCTCCTGCCCTGCAAGTCTGAAATCAATGTTTTTGTAGCCGCGTCTTTTCAACCAAGTTTATTTGTTGGTTTTGATTCGGTGTCCTCCTATTAGCGTTCGTGAATGTCAGCCTCAGTCGATCTCTTTCCAACCCACACTGGTTAATGTTACTTTCTCGAATAAACGGTACGGCCGAAACCAAACTTTTCACAACCTAATGAGGTGGTTAGTCCAAACGAAGTAAAACAAACCATAATACATGTTACATGTACGTTCATGAGAACCACGCGTCGTGCGCACAGCAGCGTTTGCATCTACGTGCAGCGAACCTGGGTTTCTCTGTTTGTTCCTCTTCTTCTCCTTTTGATATTGGCTTAATTGTCATCATTTTACTGACAGCGCTCTCTCTGATCTTGGTTTTGCAGGCAACCTAATCTCACTGATGGTGTTTCTTTCACCACTGTAAGTAACTTAACTTACCCTGCTCTTTCTTTTTGTATCACCCAGTAATGTTATTACCACATAAACAAATACCTAGCATTGCGACAATAAAATAAGACAGCTGAACAAGGTAGATGCATGCCAGTGAAGGAATGTAGTGTCACTATCGTCCATACTCTTCTAGAATTTCGCTTGTACCTGAAGACAACAGAGGAAACTTGCTGAGAATTCTGGTACTATTAAATTAGGAGATCGGTGCGGGAGGAAAAACAAAAAAAAAAAATCTTGCACGTCACTTTTAGTTGCGAGTAGTGTCACTGTTGGGTAGGTGTTGCGCGATTATTGACCAGCACAGATCGAGTATGCGTGCGCGCGTGAGATGATTACAATAGTCACATGAATGGATGGAAGGCCGAGGGGGTCATGTTAAAAACCAATTAATCAATGATGGGTTGGTCGTTGCTGCAGGCCGACGTTCTACCGCGTGTACCGCCGGAAGTCGACGGAGGGGTTCCAGTCGACCCCGTACGTGGTGACCCTGTTCAGCTGCATGCTGTGGATCTTCTACGCGCTGCTCAAGTCCGGCGCGATGCTGCTCATCACCATCAACGGCGTCGGGTGCGTGATCGAGACGGTGTACATCGCCATGTACCTGGTGTACGCGCCCAAGGCGTCCCGGGTGCTGACGGCCAAGATGCTGCTGGGCCTCAACGTCGGCCTGTTCGGCCTCATCGCCCTCGTCACGCTGCTGCTCCCGGCGCACGGCACCCTCCGCGTCCACGTGCTCGGATGGATCTGCGTCTCCATCGCGCTCGCCGTCTTCGCCGCGCCGCTCAGCATCATGGTACGTACGTAATTGGTCGTTGAGTGTTCTTATGATTTGTTTTCTCTTGTGTGTTGAAGCTTATGATTTAGAGAATCCGACTGAATCCTATGTCTAATTAATGCAGAGGCTGGTGATCCGGACCAAGAGCGTGGAGTTTATGCCCTTCTCGCTGTCCTTCTGCCTGGTGGTGAGCGCCGTGATCTGGTTCGCGTACGGCGCGCTCAAGGGGGACGTGTTCGTGGCGGTCCCCAACGTGCTGGGCTTCGTGTTCGGCCTGGCGCAGATGGCCCTGTACATGGCGTACCGGAACAAGACGCCCAAGGCGGCGGTCATGATGGTGGAGGAGGTGAAGCTGCCGGAGCACGTCAAGGCCGACGCCACGCCAGCGCCCGAGGGGAGGAGCAGCTGCGGCGCCGAAGTCCACCCCATCGCCGAAGAGCTGGCCGCTGACGACGACCGTGCAGTGGTGGTCATCGACGTGGAGCCGCCGACCACCTGCGCCGCCGCGGCTGCAGCAGCAGCGGAGGCGGACGGAGCGATGGCGGCGGCGCCGGAGCAGGCGATCAAGCCCGACACGGCCATTGCCGTGGAGGTGTAGAAGAAGCTGAGCCTTCTTACCAACAAGTCTAGTATCATTTGATCAGTAGTATTATCCCTCCCCGTCCGCCTGCTCTGCTGCTTACCGCGGCAGCGGCGTTGGTGGCCAGATGTATCCGGCTGCATGCATGCACGACTCCTCTGGTCTCCGCATGCATGCAGGTCCAACCCCCCTACCCTACCCCACCGGTCAGAGACGGAGCTAGCCGCGCCCGTAGGCGAGTAGCGCCATGAGCGAGCGCCCACGGGCCGGCCTGCGATGAACCGGCGGGAAGGGGGAGAGAAGGCGAGCGAGATGGCTGATCAGATCAGATTAGATCGGATCGGACGGCTGCTGCAGCTAGCTAGCTATAGAGCAGTTTGTGTGCGTTGGTTGTGTAATCATGGAATCGATCAGCTTGTCGCCTTGTGTGTCTCCATTTGTTTCATTCTATTTCTTGCAATAAATTCGGGAATTGGCGGTTAACCATCCACTACTACTACCTGTGACGCGAGCATGCATTCTCCTTGTCTGTTCCGTTTCGTGTGGTTGCGTGCGGCAACGACGCCCTTCTTGCTCCCCGGCGCTCCCGTGCACCGGGGGGCTAGCTGCGTGCCGCAAACCCGCGCGCGACGACGACGACGACACCCGCGGTTCGCTCGGAACGGCGGGGCCACGCTACGCACGCACGCACGAGAAAGGGAGAAACCAACCGCGCTGATCGAGCGCAGCATGCATCTCCGCAGCCGAGGCAGAGGTGGTGGTCACGACTCACGAGGGGCAGTCGAATCGTGTTTTGGAGGGGCAGCCAGGGACTGACTGTGGTGAGTACTGGTACGGCGGGACAAGTGTGCGGCGCTGGGCGACTCGGTCAGGGCATCTGCGCCCCGGGAAAGCAGGAGCAGGCGTGCGCATGCAAGCCTGCCCTGCCCTCGTTGCTTGCTTGCACCGGCGCCGAGCGGGTTCGGGTGGGTACAGGCGGAGACACAGTCGCCTGCTGGCCTGTGCATGTGAGATGAATGACCCAGCAAGGCGGCAAGGACACAGTCCGCGGCGCGACGGACAGGTGCGCCACCGTTCGTTCACTCACGGTCACGGAACGAGATTCACCGCGCAGTGATAAGTCGGACAAGCCGCCCGAAACGGCCGGAAGCCACTTTCTCATTGTCCGCACTGGAGCTTTTCCACCGGAATCAGTGGCTGGTAATGGAGATTGTAAACGGGAGAATCTGCATTAGCCATCTCGTGGCAGCAGAGAATTCGACCAAATATGGGCGATTGCGAACACATTTCTCGTCATCTCGTGATTCTTGTCCTCGAAGCCATAGTTCCATTTTGCAGCGCACAAACTTGTAGCGAGAGTTCATTCCCCCTAAAAAAAAAAATGGAGCCTGGGTGCTAACCTTTTACCCATTGTTGCCGTTTTTTTAAGGACAAGAACATAAACACTGCAATGGTCCACCCAAATCAAGAGGGAGGAAATAAGAGGTGCAGCCATGCAGCAGCAGCGGCATATGGTGTGTCCCTGTCAGGCGCGAACAACAACAGATCTCGTGCAGGCACTGGCAGTTGGAGGCCACACATTTTGTGGTGCCATTAGTTAGATCCGGTTGTTGATGATGCTAGATCGTTTCATGTCGTTACTGGGTCCTTGACGACCAGGATGGTCCATCGCGCCCATCTGTGGCCGCGATTCGGCTGTCAACACTGACCGGTCTGCTACTACTCTGCACGGCCGCGGTCTGTGCCTGGTAACTCGATCCATCATCACGATGATAGATCGCTGCACTGATGCTCCACACATGCCGTGCTGGGGGGAGTTAGCTAGATGTGTGAGATCGATTAGACGGAGGGCGTACATGTTGAGTGAAGCCGGGATCGGGATCAGGATGGATGTAAATGAACACCGGTCTACTGTAGTACATTCTTGCCCTGCTGGCTTGCAGCCCAAAAATCTGGCGCTCAATCACATGTACAGTAGCACATGCGCTAGAGTTTCCCCTGGAACGAATATGCGATGCGCTGCGCACGCAACAAAGGAAAGGCTTGCCTTTTTGTACGCACGGGGCGGTGCAGGACAAATCAAAATCTGGTGCAGGGAAAGGCGAACGGGACCCCTGCTCGCACGGCGTCCGCTGTAGCCTCTTCTTCCCATCCCCGGAGGAGAAGAGGTGACCCGACCGCCTACGGGACCGATGACACCACACCTGTGAACAACTGTGATGGCCCCAGCCGCTTCATCGACCTCCAGTGCCGTCCGGCCCCTGACGATGTACGTCGAGCGCCACGTTGCGTGGCGCCGAGTACGGCGCGTTTCTTGTCACAGCTGCCTTTTGGCTGTTTGGCAGCGCCCGCGCGGAGAGATGGGCCACGGCGACGACGTGTGGACTGTGGAGCAGCGCTGCCGGCGCTGCGCTCGAGCGGTGAAGTTAAAGCTGTCGACGGCCGGGCAGGGGCACGTTCGCGTGGCGCTGTGCGCGTCTCGTAGCGGCAGCTGCTATAGTAGTCCCATGCACGCACGTCCAGGTCGTGTCGCGTGGTGCGGCGCGGCGACCGTCCACCGTGTGCGTGGGCGGCCGGTAAAAGTGAAGTTGCTGGCGCTGGCGCGCCCCTTACCGTTAGAGCGCGCGAGACGAAGAAGAAGCGCGGCGGGCGCGTTCCAGCCAAGGTTTAGGCCCATCAGACACGGGCCCGGCCGGCGTCCGTGGTGCTGAGAGAGAGGTGGGCGGGCCGTCTGCACTGGGGTGGTTCCTTTTAGGATGACCTCAAAGCCCATATATAGCCTGGCCACACTACATTTCAGTTTCAGGGGTTACCCTACACAGGATTAGTACAGGTTTACAGCAGCCAACAAATCAAAATCCGTTTTTGCCAAAGAAGAAGGCGTGCCGGCCGACCAAGTGGCGCGGGCGGAGCGGCGGCAACGGCGACATGATTGGAACTAGGGCGCTCGCTTCGGTTCCGCGCCACCACCTGTGCCGACCGGAGACGCGCGCCATCCAAGTGGCACTTCGCCTGATTGAGCTGTTCGCGCGGGTCGCTCTCCGGTCAAATTTCGGTCCCGGCCAGCCGCCCGTATTTAAGTTTCTTTTCGCTTTTAATTCCCGCGATTTCAACATGATTTTGTGATCGGTGTCTCTCTTGAGCCGTACGATAGCCAGCAAGCTGGTCAACCACCGTCCACCAGCCATCGACCTCGCCCTCCCAACGGGACAGACCGTGTGTGCATAGGTCATGTCGTTTTCGTGTTCGCCATCATCAGCAGCGTCACGCGACCCGTCCGGTTCCGCGTAAATCACAACTTGCTCGAGACACGTACGGCAGGCAATACCCTACATCCGGCCGGCGCCGAGGCTCGCCTTGCCTTTTCCGAGCGAACCACGCCGTGGGCGGCGGCACCGTTCCCCAGCTTCACGGTCGGCCCGAACGTACACGGTCTCAAAGCTTTTCCTTTCTCGTGCCGGCTGGCAGCGGCGAGCCGACAGCATTGCAAGTGTGTGAAACTCTGGTCGCTTGGGGTGCCGCTCTTGCATGGCAACAAGGGTGTCGGTTCGGACCAGAGGAACGAGCTGATCGTCGCGGCCCGAACAGCCGCGGAAGTACTACAACCAGACAGGTGTTCGGACACGGCGGAGGTGGCCGGCCGCGTGATGTTGGGCGGCCAAATTCGGACGCCCGAGATATTTTCAGCTCATAGTACTTGTTGGCCGCATGATAGCAGTTCCAGGGTCAAAGAAGTACGGGGTTTTCCAGCTTTTTCCGCCCAATCCTCTGACGAGCCTACCTATGGCCGGCCGGCCACCGTCAAAATATCTTCACCCTCCCGGGCCACCGTCAAAATATCTTCACCCTCCAGGCCTCCACGAGCAACGATCAACACAAGGCGGTCAATGGGCATTCATTCAGGGTCCGTGAAACTCCATCCTGCCGCGTGAAAGTATCAATGTATCATAGGAGATGTGCACCTATGAACCAATGTTCTGTCCAGGAGACGAACTGAAAAGCAAAGAGTCAGTCAATCCCAAGCCTGAAGAGCTGAACCTTAAGCCATCCCATCACCACCACCACCACAATACAAGGTCAGTTGACGGTCGTGTAAGAAGTGTAACAGGCAGAGAGAAGAATTTACAAGTGGAACTCAAAATTGTCCTTTCATTCTCACAAAATTTTCTGAGAATTTACAAGTACAACCACATGCATTCACTATCCAGTACAAAGCTGGCTTCGTTTCCTCTCTTTTCCTTCCCTAGAAATGTACATCTAACCCCCTCCCCTCCCCTCCCTCCCTCCCTCCCACTGCCACCGGAAAGCAAATAGAGCTGGAAATAAACAGACAATGCATGGGTGGACGGACGAAAAGAAAAAACTGTCTGATCCTAACCAGTCTCGGTCGGAGAATCCAGGCTCCCCTGCCCATTCTCCACTGCTCGCCTCTTGTCCCGCCAGTTCTCGCCCCACATCTTCGCCTCCGCCACCATGCGCTCCCTGTCGCCCCACATCTTCGCTTCAGCAACCATGCGCTCCCTGTCGCCCCACATCTTCGCCTCCGCCACCATGCGCTCCCTGTCGAAATCCTTGTTTAGGATGCCTGGAAGACCCCTGGGGGAATCCTCCCTCTCCTTGCCTGGCGACTTGTGGCCGGAGCTGCCTGTTTCATCGTTCCTGGAAACCACCCTGCCATTCTCACCAGCCTTGTTGTTTCGCTGGTCGCCGACTGGTTTCCTCGCCGCATTGGGATCATATGATTGAGATGCCAAGTAGGAAAGAGCAGTCACAACGTCTGCAATAAGTGGACGGGAAGCAGCTTCTGACTGTATGCACATGGAAGCCACCGCAAGAGCTTGGTAAAGCCCACGCATGGGATATCGTCCTTCCAGCCTCGGGTCAGCCATTTTTGGTAGTTTTCTTCTGTCATTGAATAGAGGCCGTGCCTGTCAACCAAGAAATAACAGCGTGAGTACATGCAGTCTGTCCTGTTGATCCATGACACACAGTGATTTCTAACAAATCAGGTAACTCTCGCTTAAAAAAATCATGTAAATCAGTGAGAGAATAGGATGATAGCCAAATGTGACTTGTTCAGCTCAAAATATATCAAATAGCCAAATGTCCTTTACAAGGCACTAGTGCTTTGAGTTCATGCACCCTAACATCAGTGATGAAGCAACAGTTGTACTAGTTTTAGTATTGTACCAACTAACCAGACACCAATCTGATTACTTGTCAAATTATTTAATTAAAAGTCAACAAGTTTCCATTGAACTCATCCAATGTAGTGCCTATTACCAACACTTTTCTGATAAGTTTTTTTGATGAAAAACTTTTCTGATAAGTTGATGCTTGTATATGATATGTCAACAGACTTCCTACTATACTGACAGAATATCAGCTAATAGGTAAAACTTACCCATGAGACAAGGTTCTGTTCTCCATGTGGTCTGGTGCTGTCAATAGCCCTACGACCAGTAATCAACTCAAGCAAGACAACCCCAAAGCTATACACATCAGACTTAACAGTCAGTTGTCCTGTCATAGCATATTCTGGTGCGCAATAACCATAAGTTCCCATCACACGTGTAGAGACATGAGATTTGTCACCAACAGGGCCCAGTTTAGCAAGACCAAAGTCAGACAGCTTTGGGTGGAAACCCTCAGCCAACAAAATGTTTGATGACTTGAAATCTCTATAAATAACTGGTGGACTAGCTTTGTCATGAAGGTACTCCAGTCCTTTGGCAGCACCTGCTGCAATTTTCATCCTCGTGTTCCAATCCAAGGCCTCCTTATCAGCAGGTAGATCTACATCAAGAGAAACATTCAGGTCAAAAGGAACTCCTCTCGCCCATTAAAATGAAGTGCACTCGCTGTTTATACAAATATCTCACATAAACATGCCCTTGACGAAAGAATGCTAATGGCACTTAAATGAAACTATCATATCCCATGAGCAAACATAAAGACATGTTATTCTCATAAAGCATGAACCATTGACTTAAAATATAAATGCTTACATATCAGATCATGTAGCTAAGGCTAACTGATTCAAGAGAAACAAAACTACTGCACAACCGCATATTGAATTTTAATAGGTACTATCAAGGCCTCGCGGTTATGTAATATGTTTAAAGAGAATCATGAAATAAGAAATCATGACCAGATCTTTTGATAAGTCAATTAGCTTGTCGCATAACTTTAAAGGCGAAGTCTGAGAAATTTATTTGACTCCATTTTGGTTCAATTTAACTGCATGACACAGAAGAGAACACAACTAATATATATGACATAAATAATATCCCAACAATACGGCACGGAAATTCAAAGGCGAAGCTCATTGTGTGCTGCTCCCCATCATTGATGAGGGTGCCTTGAAAGATATAAAGATAAATCAAAGGGGAAAATAGAGTAGTGTTTGCAGGGACGGGTAAGGAATAAGCCATTTGCCAGGATGAGAGGACATGGCGATGAAGATGGGCGCATACCCCCTCAAAAAAATGGCAGGAGACAGAAGAACATAGATAGAACTACAGACTGACAATCGTAGTTAAGCAAGCATGTGACAGACATAGAGACAGACACTAGGACAGGCATGCAGGTAGAACATTGATTGAAATAATGACAGGTGGTGGTCATATGCAAACAGTTCAAATACAGCAAAGAAGAATAGCATTAGTACCATGCAAATGATCTTCCAATGATCCGAAGGGCATATATTCATAGACAAGAAGCCGCTGGTCTCCATCAGCACAGTAACCAATCAAATTAACAAGGTTATCATGATGCAGCAAACTGAGCATGAGAACTTCTACAAGAAATTCTCTGTTTCCTTGAAGTCCATCTCTATTAAGCTGCTTTATAGCAACAACCTGCAGCAAACACGTCAAACTTTTTAAGAATTTCGTCTCATTGCTCTATTCACATCTACTGTACATTGAATTCTTTCACTGAACTAGAAGACGACATGTAATTTTGTCTGCATCAAAGCAAATAGCTCCACTGAACAGCTACAATTTCACAGCATGGGCTATTTGAATGTCTTGATTCAAACTAACAGTTAAAAAAAAATCAACAGTACAATTTACTACTAGCTTGGACATCCACAGCAGAAAGCAATAAAAAAACAAGCTCATGTTATCCAGAACAAGTTACCTGGCCTGTGCTCTCCAGACGGCCCTTGTAAACACGTCCAAAGCCTCCCTCGCCCAGGAAGCACTCTGGCCTGAAGTTTCTCGTCGCGGTGGCAAGCTCTCGGAAGGTGAAAGTCTGCGCGGAAATGACATTGCCATTGGCATCCTTCGGAGCTGAAGCCTCTCTGGCGAGCGCATTGCTTTTCAATCTCGCTTTCTCAGCCGCTGCAAACATCGACCATAACTCGAGTCAGTAAGTTGATCAACGGTCCGACCCAGACGAGAATTGTGATCTAATCTAGTATGTGCTGATCGCATGATTCTACTTGTTCATCTCTCTATGATCTACCATCTCTACAAGATCCGAAGCCGGCAAATGAACCCAACTACCAACCTATCACCAACTCAGAGATGGTCCTTGCTTCATCTCTACTAAATTTCATATCTACTTATGCTAATTGGACACGCCAAAATCGCCATAGGCTGCTACTACTAGCACTAAATCAGATCAAGAAGGCAAGGAGCGGTTGAACAACCACGAGCGGGAAATCAACCACCGCCCCCGGATCCGATCCCACCAACCAACGACCGCGCGCCGGGATCCACCCACCCAGCAAGACCAAGGAACGCACCTGCGGAGAGCTTCTCGACGCGCGGCGCCACCATGGCCGCCTGCTGAAGGTCCGGGTACCCCCTGTCCCCGTGCCGGCCGCCGGCGCCGGCCCCGTACGCCGCCGCAGCCGATGACGAGCCGCCATACCCGCCGCCTGCTCCCGCGCCGCCGCCGAGCTTGGGGTTGAGCTGCTCGTCTGCGGGCGAGTCGAAGCAGGAGAAGCAGCCCATCTCCGGCGAGCAAAGAACTATCAAAAGCGGTCGACTGCCGCGCGAGCGCCGATCAAAGGCGCAACATTTCTCCCTGCTCCGCCACGGGATGGCCGGGATGGAGTTGGACGGGATCGGATCTTCCGGCGAGGGGATCGAGGGAGATGGGGGGAAAGCGAGGGGAAGCAAGGAAAGGTGCGTTTTTTATTGGGTTTTTGGAGGGGAAGCGAAGGGAGTAGCGAGCAGCAAGAGGAAGGAGGACTCTGTAGTGGTGGTGGTGGACTCGGCTCGGTGGTTTCTCTCGCTTGCTTGCTTGTTTCTCGAGTCTATCGCGCCAAGGAAGGCAGCCGACCAACTAATACGCGTCTTTGCTTGTTTTCACACTTGCTACCCCTGCGAGGTTACTTGCCGGGTGTGGTGTGGTCCGGGTTGCAACCGTGTGCATGTGTTCGGTAAAATCGAACATTATTAAAAATACAGATTAATTAAATGAGATCCACGAATATAAGACTTTCTGAATTTGGTTAAAATTATTTTTTTAAACTTTAATCAACAACACATGTAAAATATACCTATTGTGATTGTAGGTTTCACGATGAATCTACAAAAATCATGCTAATGTTATTAGCCCCTTTTTTTTGTTGCTATGGATAAAAAAGTCTGACCAAATATTACTTCTGTAAAGAATGATGGTCTCTTGTTAGTGTCTTTACTTAGGCTGTTTGTGTAGGGATTATTTTGTCTCTTATTTTTTATACCAAAATTACTTGGATGTGATAGCTAGTTATCCTCTATCACATATGCTTTTCGGCAAGCTCTAGTGCTCTCCATTCTTTCTCCCTTCCTACTTTTGCATTCACCGTTCATCACTAGAATAACCTTTGCTAGGATCAGTTGCCGAGAGCATCAAAGAGGCATGATTTTGACCTTTTACAATGAGATGAGTGGAATTGAGACAGCTTATTAGTGACATTAGTTAGAAGGCCAGAATTCTGAAGAACAAAAATCAAGTTCCATCGCTTCCTTCAATCTGACTTTAGAAGTCACTAGAAAAAAATGAGTTTTTAGAAATCAATCTAATAAATTATGAGTTTATTAAAATTGTCCCATCGAAGACTATATCTCATGCCCTACGTGGTGAAGTTTCAATTCACCGGTTAAATGTTTGTTACGTTTCGTCTGAGGATGGGTATGTGTCCTTACTCGAGTCGCTTATGGCTCAATGAAAGTCATTTGTGTCTTTTTAATTACAAGAGTTCTTTTTAGATTGTCAATCATTTAATATCTTGACAGGCCAATACCATCTTTGGACGAAGTGGGATGTATTTGTTCACGATTCTTTACTTGTAAAAATGTCAATTTTTAGGATTTTGTGAAGAGGCTAAATTATATTTCCGACCTCAAAACTCATTGGCATCCAACAAAATTACTAATCACAACAAAACCCATTATTGTGTATTTAGTGGGGATTTTAACCATAATGGTTAGTTGCCACACCATACCCGAACTGATCCATGGAAGATTTACTGTTATATATTTTGATTCGTTTTTATAACCATGTTAAGTATATATTATTTTGCAAAAAAAATATTACTCTTATATTTTCTTCCTATAAAAAAAAACAAGTTTGGAAGGGATTAGATTCTTTCGCTAGTGTGTTTAGATTCTTTTGTCCGTGGTGAAAGGGGTCTTGGCCTAGTGGTTAAGGCATCCGAGTAGCACTTTTGAGATCCTGGGTTCGACTCCCGGTGGGAGCGAATTTTCTAGCATTTAACGGCATTTGTGCTTTCAGCGGTAGGCAACGTGGCCGTCGATAGCGAGGCGCCAGTGGTGACTTCGTCAATCTAGAGGATTTGCCGGCTCAGTCTTCGAATATGCTCATAAGGGTAGGGTTTGCGTATGTGTGTTCGTAGGGGTGAGTATACGTGCGTTGGGAGTGTCTGAGTTGTACTGTATAATAAAAAAATATTCTTTTGTCCGTGGACCCTTGATGAAGAAACCTGAAGCTAGCTCGGTCCTTACCCTAGTCGTGGTGAGTCAAGCTATGTAGGATCGATGAAGATCTGGTGCATATTCCTAGGATGCATGCAACTAGAACTAGTGGTGGTCATCTTATTGGCCGTATGTGATGTTGATATTTTTGTGTGTGTACTGATCTGTAAGTAGCGGCTACACCGGGCCTGGAGGTAACCACACCGTGTTTTCTTCTTCTTCTTTTTTACGAGACCACCTTGTTTTCTTCTTATTAAATCCTTGTCCTGATGTGAAAGAAAAGAAAAAACGTAGAAGCGATATACCCAGTTCGTAGTCGGCAACGGATCCATCGAATTGCAACAACATAATTTGCTGCTCAAACATTGTTCTCGTAATTAATCAGTTGGCCGTCTATCGTTTTGCTGCTCGTGCGTGCAGACACCGATCGGTGAGGTGCCCACAGACGGACAGCACAAGGTCTGCTTGGTTCCTGGCCATAGTTGGCCACGCCATAGCACCTTTCGCCACGAGTGTGGCGAGAAAAAAGTCCGCCACAAACTGTGGCGAGAATTTGCACTGCGATTGCACTGCTAGCTATTTTGGGAAGAGCAACCAAGCACGTGCAAATGTTTCTGTGGCTGCTTAAGGTTTGGCGTGGCCGGTAGTGGCTGCCAACCAAGCACGCCCTAATCAGGCCACAGTTCAAGCCTTAATTCGGTCCGCGTTAGTTATCAGGATTGGCGCGAGTGACCAACCGTGTGTGTGGCGCAGCTAATCTGGCGACCGAACAACTTGCGAGCTATCAACCATATAATAGCAGAGAAGATTAGCATGTCGATCAAAGATCAGATTAATATCTGCTTGTCTAGCTAGCTTCGAATTATCCGCACGCTATGTTGTGTTCATGTCCAGCCTGTTCATCAGATGTTTCGCATGGCAATTGCAAGAAGAAACCAAATTTTTTCAAACAAAAATTTATTTTCCCGTGTGAATTATATTTCTGGACCAGTGGTTGTCATGGTGTGCCATGTATGTTGTGAGCAGTCCTTTTCTACCTGACAAACTTTGTAATTCTTCGCACTAGGACAAATTTACTAAACACCGTATAGAATAGTGTTGAGTCCGCTAGAATAATTTTTCCCTAGCTAGAATCCATGTGTGAAACAATTGAGAAGTGGGGTAATTTTTTTAGGTTTTCTGAGGGGGAAAAAAATTGTATGCCATTGCAAACAGGGGCAGATAGAGACAGAATGCGCATAGAAACATTAAGTCTATGACCTTTTGAAATAGGCAGAATTAACGGTCTTTTACCCTTGAGAGTGTCATTACCAGGATTACCGTGTCTTTTAGGCACCTGGACATGAATTAAATTGTGGAGATACTGTGCAGATAGAAGGTTTTCTAGAAAAAAAGATCTCAAAGCCTAAAAGTTGGAGAACCCAAAACAGCACAGGTTTCAGGACGCAGTTGCCTGCTTACATGTTGCAGTGATGAGGGGTGGATGTTTCTTCATAGCGAGTAAATAAATTAACCTTTTTTTTTTTTGCTTAATATAGGGTGAGAACTCATAAAGTTGGAAAAGATGAGGAACAGACGATCAGGACCAGCGAAAAAGTAGAGGAGGAAAGCCATCTCCTTGCTTGTTGCATGTGTTTTGGCTCCCTGTTACAAGGGGGCAACATGATTGGGTAAGGAAATTATCTAGCGAAAGCGAAACGAAGATTCCAACCAATTACTTGGCTCACGCAGCCATGTGACCTGTTTGGAGTTTATCAGTTGGTTGCATTGCAGCTAATGACACCGGTGTTCAACTTTTTTTTTTTCTCTCTCTCCAGATTACTTTACGTATAGAGTAGAGTAATCAACAGTAATATACTGTTGTAAATATGAAATAAATAGTTAACAGTCTCACAGATCACGAGATGTCCTTTGATCTTTGGTCATGGATAACATACTGTGAGGAATCACTGCCCTGCTCCGAAGTTTTAGTTGCAAAAGAATAGGAATCCAATTACACAAGAGGTCTGTTACGGTACCCTTTTCACCTCTCAAGAGGTAAAAGGTCAAAAAGTCATCTTGGCCGTTGATTATACAACAATAAAGAAAAATTAAATTTTAATTCAAGGAAGCTAATCGTTTCCTCCTATTCTTCCGCTGAGTGCCCCCACCGATTCAGGTGGGCGCCCCTATGGCCCTATCCTTGATCACTATTGCAACCGAATTCCACAAATCATGGAATATATATCTGGATTTGTGCGGTGTCATCAGGAGGATATTCCGGTTAATCGCCGGGAGCTCCTGCCGCCACGGGTTCTCTTCGTCGAAGAAGACGTAGCCACAGGCAGCCGGGTCGTCGTCGCATTCGCCCCCAAGACACACGCAGTCCTCGCCGTCCGCCCGCGCAGCAGGCACGGCCAGTCGTCGTCGCCTCGCACGAGAGAAAACATGCATGTGATCTCTTGTTGAATTTGTTTCACGTCAAGAAAAAAAGTCGACTTTCATACGTCTCTAACGTTTCCTACGTGAACAGATAAAATGGTAAACGCGCATGAGGCCATCAGTCTCGACACGTCTCTAGCACTTCCTACGTGAAAATATGAAAAAGAAAACATGCAGGCCATCACAATAATTTTGTTTCATGTCAAATGAAAAAGAAAATTTCAGCTTCCACTAACTAACATGGATATTCTCTCTATCACCTCACAAAATCTCAACAACGTTGAAAACAAATCATCCTATAATTATGGGGAAGTTTTACCTCTTAAGAGGTAAAAGCTCGTCAATCTACTTAAAATGGACGGTCCACAATCATTTCGAGGTACCGTAAAACCGGCCTTACACAAAACATCGTTGCCCTTAAATCACTGTGCTTGGAAGTGGACTAGCGCAGCTCATGGAGAGTAGAAAGATTAAGTTGGCATACACGCGCCTCGAAGCAATTAAAAAGACTCTCTGCCTAAAGAAATGTTCAAGTCAAAAAAGTTGCGGCATTTCTTTCTTTTCTTTAGAATGTCACTATTTGTTTTTGCGATTACATTTAGAATGTCACTATTTGCTTTTGCGATTACATTTAGAATGTCACTATGAAAAGTATAAAACGTTAAAAAAATGTTATTTTTTTACGAAAGATAGATTCCACCATTCGCATTCCCACGTTATTTTTTTTCAACCGTGATTCACATTTTTTTGAATGAACAATTCCATGAGTCACACTCAAATTCACGTCAAAGATGTTGTCATTCAGGAGCAATGGGTCCACTAATACTTGTACTAGAACATTATTTTTCAAGAATGATGCTTCGTTTTTCTCTATCTCGATTCACCAATCACCACCACTACCACATTTCCTTGTCATACCATAGTTGACTTTACAGTGGTGGCAAAGGAAGATGGAGTTAGTTTTGTAGCCCAAATATCTAATTAGAAATTTCGTTGCAGTAATTGTGTACAAAGGTAGAAAGAAATAAGTAGCACTACTATGTATCAATTAGTTAAACCCATGAGTCTGTGAAGTAATGTGAACAATTCAATTATAAAAATAACAAGAATACACTTCCCTGTTGTAATACTTTTACTGGGCAATAGGCACCAATTGTTGGTAGCCGCGGCTGCAGCGTCATTCATGTCTTTTTTTTCCTGAGAAAAAAGGCTAGACCAAACAAATGAGCAAAGCGACATGCCAACCGAAAGAGATAAGATTTATTGTCGACGAAGCCTCGGTAGAACAAACCCTATAAAAAAATGATTTGCATGTGGTCAGAGACTTACATATATGGATTAATATATGTGGAAGTCAACCGGGTTTCTTGAATACTACTAGGTCACATGTTAGCTTGACCAAGTTGTAATAATTCAGACGTCTGCGTGCGTTCACACATGGTTCTAAAACCATGTTCTAACCCAGGATCGGAATTCCGGTTCCTTTAAGACAACAAAACCACTGATTGCTGTGACCAACGAACTTGTAGAGAAATAAAGCAAAATGTTTAAACATTTGTTTTTAATGTCTTTTTTTTTTTTCTGTTGTCTTAGCTAGTGTTTCTTCTGACAAATTGGACATGACTCGAGAAGCAAAAGAATCAGAGGCTACAGTCACACTATAAGTCAAATCAAAATGGACTTCGTGATAATCTCATCTGATCGAACTCTATAACAAATTATAAGGGATGCTATATTTGCATTGAAAATGTTGATGAGTGTTCTATATAGGAAGAAGTTCATTTACTACCCTCAAGTATCTTCGTTGTCCATTTAACCCCCCTAAACTAAATTTTGGTTCGTTTTACTACTCCAAACTATTTAAACTAGTTCAATTCACTCCCTTGTGAAATTTTTCTTTTTTGTTTTCTAGGCACACGTTATGTTTGTGAGTAATTTTTTGTGCCATTATAGGTTAAAACATACCGTATGTTAGAAAATTGTTTTAATTTTTTTGTAACCTTTTTGTATGTTGGAAAATGTGAAGTACAAATTTGACATGTCAGACAGAATAATTAGATAAATTATTTGTAAAAAATTCTCAAAACATTTTCTATCATAGAGTATGATGTCATCTACCATGCTATAAAATTTGAACTTTAAAGATAACCTATACAAAAAGAAACAAAAAGAAAAAATTAACTAGGAGGTCAATTGAACCAATCTAGATAGCTCGAGAGAGTAAATCGGACCAAAATTTAGTTTAGAGGGTTAAGTGAAAAACATAGATACTTGCAGATAGTAAAATTCCATTTGGAAGTTTTAAAAATTATGAAATTTGGTATACGTAAAGAGGACATGGTGAGAAACATGCATACAAAAATTCAGAACCAAATTCAACTTATATTAAAAGATACAAAAATAACAAATCATGACAAAAAAGGAGGAAAAAGATAAAATTGTGACTGTGCAGTATTTTTTTTTCGTCTTCCACCATGGTTTGTTATTTTTGTATCATTTAATAGAAAACGAGTTTCGACCTGAATTTTTATTTCCCACCATGTCCAATTTACGTATGTCAAGTTTCATCATTGTTCAATACTTCTAAATAGGATTTTTGAGAGGATTTTCACGATTCCACCGAATGTTGGGTTTTCACTGAATATTTTCCCTAGTAAAATGAACTTCTTCCTTCTATATATAAGATTTGATGAAATTTGATTAAAATTGTCAACCATAACTAAGATGAATGCTTGTGATTTAAAAAAAATAAGAGAAATGCCCAATATACCACACCTCACAGCTGGAAAGCTTACTACTAAAACTATTTTTTTTTAGGGAAAAAATAGTTTACTAAGGTTTTTTCTAAGGCGAAGCGTCCATAACTGCTTGCGTAGTCAAATTTTACGTGACGACTGACGATTACAAACGAACTGTCCATCTATCCATGCAACGTAGTCGACCCGCTTGATCTGGTCCATTGTTCATGAATCGTGACGTGCCTCTCTTGACAGGAAGAAGCGTCCAAAGACCCAACGTCTCTAAGTTGTTCGTTCCTTATATTTTATTTTATTTTTCGGAGAGAAGCAAAATGGCTTTGAGGTATTGATCGCTCTCGTTTTGACTAACTTCCAATGAAATCAATTGTTTGAACTTTGAACCCTATTTTATTAATATGCTGTACGCAAGGTGACGCATCATGCATGTATGTAGTGCCAGATAGTACTAGACGAGTTGGTTTTTTTTTTTTTTTTTGGAACCAGTACTAAACAAGTTCAATTCATGGATGTGGCCGCATCTGAAACATGATAAGTACATGGGGCTGGTGTACTGAACTGCTGATGAATTTGAGACAAAGCGGGCCGACAAAAGGCTTTTTTTCACTAGCAAAAGCGGCTGTTCTCCACATTTCACTCCATCTGAAGTTCAAACAATATGCTATGAGATTCCAATGCAGAAGGGTACTGATTATTTGGTAGACAGGGATATGAGCACCGCTTCTTACGTTCGAATATTTGTAAATTACGCCTGGGATTCGAAGACCATATCTCTGTTTTGAACCAAGAATGCGAAATTGTTGACGAATCCGGTGCCTTCCTACGTTTGATTGTTATACTGACTGTCTGATCAGCAACAAAGGTTGGATGTTGACTGTGATGGACGTATGGATCGGAAGATGTTTCAACTTTTAATATGAGCTTCGTTCACAGGAGTCAGCTTCCGGAAAATATACTCCTATGAACATGTTCTGCTCCTATTAGTTGATTATTAATTTCCTCTACATTTTCGCTTCATTTTTAGAGGAAAAGAATGTGGTCAATCAGTTCCGATTCCAATATTCATCAACAACCGGTGGAGCTTGAGTATAGTAGCTGGATATATAAAACCTTGCAGCAAGGCAAGCTTACCAATACCATCTGCCACCAATCCACTGACGTTATCCACATACATGCGAGAAAGCACAAAAATATGTTGATTCTTTTTTGTTCTGCTCCTATTTGTTTTTTTTTAGCATCTTCTGCTCCTATTTGTTGCTTCTTCATTTTTCTTTTACTTTATAAGAAAAGGTGGAAGGCGACTGGCCCATGGATTACTACAAATGGGCCGAATGGCCTAAGGTCATTTCGAGGGGGGCGATGGATCCTTTCAGTGAGCCCAAGTTATCTGTACACGTGTTTGGGCCGATATGCTATTCATTACTTTTTCCTTTCTCTTCTGGTCGTCCCCTTCATGTTTTTTTATTCTTTCTGTTCTGCATCAGTCGATAACGTTGGAAACAAGAATCTGTAATAAAGTTGTTTTGTGATTAGAATGATTTACACGTAGCGTCGTGATAATACCTCGGGAATTCACCTTAGAGTTTGCACACTTTTGAAGAGTGCCACATCAGATTTAAAGTTTGCACATGATACATGAAATGATCTCTCTCAATGCATAATTTCATCTCACGGTTTCATAAGCAAAGAATAATATTAAATTCTTGCATTGAGATTGGTCAAAACATGTTATGATGAAAGTTTTTTCTCTCAATGGGTCTTTCAATAAGCTTTCATATATATGAAACCGTGCCAACTTCCTCTCATTAGTATGAAAAGAACTTCTCCTCTTTCATCTTAATTGATGTGTCATGTCATCTATTTTGTTTTTTGTTGATGTGGTACTTTATTTAATACGGATGAAAGGCTCATTGAGAATGGCCTAATTGGGCACTACTCCAAATTGGCATGGTAGTTAGAGTCCATAATTCATTATCGATCAGTAGGCACATAGGTTATGCATGGAAACGAGGGGGGGGGGGGGGAGTGGCAATGACTAGGAAACAAAACTACTCCGGAGGTAGTTGAATGATCAAATTTACGCCAAGGTCCAAACGAATGATCCTTATATATACATGCGCGCTTACGTACTTCCCTTTCTCTTTACTCAAAGCATGCAATTTGATTGGGGAAAAAAAAATGCGCTCAAAGTCAAAACCGTTAAGCGGTTGAAAGCAGTGGTCCTCGATCGCACGCACCGACTTGCATAGGCTTCGCTCCCTCGTGTGTGTCTTGACGTCGCACACACGCATTCGTCTGCACTGCTAGCTAGCACGAAATAGTTATCGAAATCCAGCGCACGCATGCCGGTTGGTTCGGAAACTTGCAGCGAGTAGACGCCATGTCATTACCTTACCCACCGGGTGGAGACGCGCAAACAGCCAAGCACAGGAAAGCTGATCCTGGTTGCTGTCTGTTTGGCTGATCTACCGCCGGCTTAAGTATGCAATCAGCGCAGAATTGGTTTTTGACGAGCAGCCGGTAAAGAACCGTTACGTTAGCGGTTACTAGAAACAGCCAAGTTAGCAATGCTGGCTGGAGTAGGTATGTATAGCCAACCACCAAACAACAATTCCTCTATAAAATTTCCTGGAAGAAAACAATCATGCAAGATATTGCCATGCAAAACACGTCAACCGTTCTTGGAGATTAGAGAAGATGCACGTACTAGAAAAGTACTGTACAGTACATATGCGCATGCATGGGAGCAGAAGCATGGCGCACGATTATCCACGCTCCGACTAGATAGCCGTAGCAGTATTAGCAGCAATGTCGAGAGAAAAAAAGATGAAGAAGTTTGACTTGCTGTTCCCAAAGAAAAGAAACATATCATCGATCAACGACGTAGCGGTCCGGGACACGGATGCGGCGACAGCGATTCCCTGAGAACTGCGGCTGGCAGCAAAGGTCCAAGGAGAACCCTACACTTGCTTGCGGCGTGTCGCTCGTGTTACCGTCCCGGACAGCGCCGCCACGCCGCCCGACGAAAGGCCTGTTCCTCCTTTGCTTCTTCCTCCGTTTCCATGCATCCGCGACATGCGTGTGGGCAAGCGGCGCGCGGCTAGCCGACGTAGGAGACGTACGGCGCTAGCGTCGTGGTTAGGTCGGGTCAAAAGGCTGCCGAGGTAATGGAAAAGTTTGTTTTTGGGAGCTGCGCGCGTGACACGCACCGTGTGTTTGCGCTCGCATGCATGCATGCTTCTGTGCTGTGCGTCCCGTTCGGTGGCCCTGGCCTTTGTGCACGTAAGCACGGGGTCGTGCATGTGGCGGTGTCGGTTGCCGCGGCGCCGTGCTTGCTTGTCCGCCAGCGGTGGGTGGCTTTCCGCTCCGGCGACGGCCAAGTGTGCCGCACATGCATGGCCGGCCCGGCCGGCCGGGTTTATATACAGCATGCTACGTCGGCCGGCTGTGGTGAATAATAATTTAGGGACGCGGGGAGAATATATACTAGCATATCAGCTTCCATTTTATACTTTGCTCGTGGATCAATCTGTTGGTGCATGCGCACGCATGCATTTCGTCAGTACCTAGCTTCGTCTTTTAGCCGTAGTTGTTATGGTTTTGTTTAGAATCGCCTCAGCTTTTAGCTTCGTCGAAAGCTAGCAGTTGGTAGTAGTATAGCTAATATAGTACCACCTTGCTGCAGGTGCATTTCCGTAGAGATGCTGCCGGGAGAGCCCTTTCGGTGAATAAACTTGCGCTAATTAAAGCTCCGGGCGCCCACGTCAGTTTTTTCAGCAACGCATGCACGCACCGCGCGCGCTGGTGCCAAATCTGCGGCGGCGGAGGTACGACCAGCCGCCGGGCACACACGTGGCGCGGATCGCGGCGCGCAGGGAGCTCCTTGGGATCGGGTCCTGGGGATCGCGCGTGCCCGCGGCTGTGCCCCGCGCGGACAGCAGCGCCGTCTTGACACAAGGAGACGCTGTCGCAAGGCTGCCGTCGTTGCGCCCCTCGGTCCTCTCGACGCGCCCGCGGGGTCAGCGACCGCCCGACGTCAGCGCCCCCGCGACGTGACGTGACTTGCCGTCGACCTCACTCACTCCGCGAGGTACGGGACCAGAGACCACAGCACCGGTCGGCCCATCTCTATCTCTCTCGATATGCAGCGCAAACCTAAATCAAAACTAACCAGAACATGCTTGTTGTGATCTGGTTTAGTTGTGTACATTATTGTAACTGACTTAGTGATATAGATTATACAAATTAGTTAAAAGGAGCTGGCATGGAAAGGAAAAGGCCAAATTTACTGTTGGACACCGTGACTTCGGGGAATTTGCTGCTGAACACTGAAAAAAGTCGTTTTGGCTGCGGGACACTATCAAAACGTGAAAATTAGCTACTGGACACTATAATGTAGTAGAAGGGTTATTGTGTTTTTTTTTTATCTCAATGTACATAGCACATGATGACTTGAAAATTTGCATAAGTATATATTGTTGCATTCTCCATCTATCTTTTTTCTTTCAAAACAAATCTTGACTGTTTCCATAGTTTATTTTGAAAAATAAATATTCTTCAAGTCGAAAAGTTATGCAAACAATCAAAAAAATATTAAGAGAAAAAAATACATAGTTAGAGAATGCAACAATACATACATATGCAAAACTTCAAGTCGTCTTGTGTCATATACATCGAGATAAACAATTCGTAACAACCCTTTTCCTATGTTCTAGTGTCCATCAGCTAATTTCCACGTTTTGATAGTGTATGGCAGCCAAATCGACTTTTTTTAGTGTCCAACAACCAATCCTACAAAGTCACAGTGTCCACCAACAAATTGGGCCAAAGGAAAATTTTTGCTTCTGTAATATGAATGAGACAATACAATATGTTTATGAGGAAATTCCTCTATGGCCTCAAAAGAAATGGCCATGCCTTCTATGGCCCTCCCAGACTTGAACTTCCTCTTGAAGCCCAAAACCAATTTTGCCTTCCCTCTATGGCCCTTCCGTTACTTTTGAGACTTAACGGTGTTAAATAGAGGGTAAAAGTACCATTTTACCCCTGATTCGAAATGGACATCATTTATGTTCAAAAAATTTCTCTAGATGTGAGTATTAATTTACAAGTGTATTTTGTTTTGAAATTGTATATCTTGGCTTGTTATTTCTGAAATTAGCATTATTTTTATACTTTAATTTTGTAATTGGACAAAGAGTTCTCTATTTGCACAAAGAAAATTTAACTGCACAAGTTGCAAGAACAGAATACATCAGAATAGGATTAACTTGTCCAATGCAAAGTTTCACAAGTGCATCGCATAGGTTCACAAAAGAAACATAGTGTGCGCACATACAACCACATACAACATTGAGGGATACACACATATAGCCGCTTCTGGTGACGGGCGCGGCGAGGTGGGCGTCGGGCGCATCCCGGGCGAGCGCCGTCCAATCGGCGAGGCTAGAGGGGGTCGCGCCCGCGGCGAGGATGGAGGAGGCCGAGGCGAGGATGGAGGTGGTCGCGCCCGCGTCGAATCTCGTCGAGGCGGCTCCGGCGATGCATTTGGGGGCGGCTGTGCAGACGTCTTCCTGGGCGGGCACCGTCAAATCGGCGAGGATGGAGGAGGCCGCGGCGACGCTGGAGCCGGCGAGCCCCGGCCCGCGGCTGGGGGCCCGATGGCGGCGCCGCCTTCCGCCATGCGGTTCGCGTCCGCGACCTTCGTTTCTTTTTTTCTTCTTTTTTTTTACGAAACGTTTTGCACGGCTCCATCTGGAGAGAGGCAGAGGGTATACTCGTCCATTTGCATCGCCTGGGAGTCAATTTTCACAGCAAAGTTGACAGAAGGCCATAGAGGGAAGAGGAAATTTGTTTTCGGCCTTAGGAATAAGTTCGATCCTAAAAGGGCCATAGAAGGCATGGCTATTTTTTTTGAGACTATAGGAGGAATTTCCTCTATGTTTATTGAATGCCAATTTACTACTAAGTTTATTTGGAGAATTATTGAGTTTACTTTTGGTCTTAAACAGTTGACGAGTGTATTACACATTTTTGAATCCTGGCTAAATGGAATCACTCATAAGCTAAAGAAATAACTATTAGTGAGGCCGACGCCATATGTTGCGCAATATGGTTAAGTCGGAATGATATCTTTTTTTTTTTACAAGTCACATATTATGTCTCTTATGCAGGTTGTATAAAGAGTAACACATTGGATCATGAGTTGGTCATTTATTGGGAGACTTATAACAATATAATGGACATCTCCGCCAGGCATGAGTGAAAGTTTAGCAATAATAGGCTGAGTTTCTTAATAATAAATTTTTGTTATTCCTCTCCATTTATTTGGGAGCCATGTGTTTGGTTGTGGCGAGGATATCCCTCATTCAGTATTTAGCATCTACATTGTAGACGGAAGACTTGGCCATGATGCAAATTTGTAATAACTGAACAACTCGATGCATCATGTGATGTAGAGGTCGCGATAATTTTCATTTGATGGACGAAATAGAGAATTTCCCTTCATCTAAAAAAATATAAGTTGGCCCAATAATCTGATCTGTTTGTTGCAGCTTAGAGATTATAATTTGTAAGCTATTAGTTGCAACAACCATGGCATTAGACCCGTGACTCCAAAAACATGTCTGAAAATCTGAAACGTTAGTCGGATAGAACAAAAATCCTGTGTAATTTGAGCTACTTCTTCTGTTTCACAATAATTTTGATTTTAGCTCTGGACAATGGAAAAGAAGTGATAAAACTGTAGTGAACAAAAAACTAGGAGGAGAGATAGAGATAGAGATGCATAGGAAAGTGAGAATGATGCATCGAAATGTGAGAATCACAAATATTTTGGCAAAAATTTAGAAGGCTAGATTCACAAGTATTATAAAAAAAACTCGACCTGCGGGAGGTATGACGGCCCCCAGGACATTTTGTTAAGGAGAAGACCTTCTCATGCAGATCGAGAAAATCTCCGAACCCTCTTCCCAACCATACATAGGGACTCAGCTGGCCGTGTGAGCTCTGGCACGAGTCTTTACCTATGCTTTGGTCCTGGGGAAGACGAGGGGATTTTTTTCTCCGAATACTGTAGCGACTACATGTACCTGCGGGTGCCACGGCTCGAGCCCCGGTCGACGGGAGCAATCGCTCCCGGAGCCTCCGCTCTGACCAGTCGGGCGTGCGAGCGTAGGCATTCACAAGTATTATGAAATGGAGGGAGTAGGTTATTAGCTGTCCTAAACGTTTTGTATATAAAAATGTAAATATTAGTATCCTACCAATAAAATTAAAGGTTGTGTGTGACTGATCCACTCCACCAAATTCAGCTTCACTCTCAAATCTTTAAACCAAACACCCCAACTTCACCAATTCCAGCTTCAGAAAAATGTGAATATAAGCGCAAACTCTGAACTTTTCATGGACCGCTCAAAACGGTGCTACGAAAATTGGAGTGCTCAAAGGGCTCATCCACAATTGATAGGAAATTACTATTACTAACTACCAATGCCTCCTATTCCAGCCCAAACTCCCAGTACTAATTTCTCAAACTAGAGCTAAGTTGAAAGCCAAATATACTCTACATGAAGATGCTCTACGATAAAGTGGAGCATTCTCAGGCAAGGCTTAATAAACGAGGAAATTCCTTGCGATTTGATGCACAGTTAGCTAGCCTCACGTCCCAGCTGCAAATGTTGATGCACAGTTTTGCGCAGAGGACGCGACAAAATCATGCGTTCGTTATCAGCACCGTTGGGTGTAACTGTCGGGCTATTAGAGCAAGCTCAATAATTAGATAAATATTTGTTTTACCGACAAGCTAGCAGATAAGGTATACAACAAGTTGTCTTTACAACAAATTTTTAGTTTTTCACTGGCCCCATAATTCACTTATTTCTTCATTTTTCTCCCTCACATCATCCCATCATGGGGAGCCACAAACAACTCGGGCTGTGTGGCGACCCTCGCCAACGAACTCTCTTCTCTCTCCTCACTTTTCTCCTTTGTCAGAAAAAGGACCTGCAAGCTTGTCTATACGCATCTTTTATTGTGCTTGCTCTTATTAGGCGGGACGACGAGCATTCAATTCGATTGCAGGGAGGGAGGGCCCTGTACACGTACTGCTCCATCTCCTACCCCAGCGTCCTCCTACGTATGCACGCGGCTCCTAGTCCTACGTGTGCATGCATGTGTGCGTTTTTAAAGTGAGTGGTACAGCATGCAAGCGACGATGCTGCTTTCTTTGCGGTGTTGTGCCGAAAGCCGATTTGCCGGAGCCTTGCGCTCATTTAGCCAACACACATTAATGCCAGTCATACCATCGCTGTTCCTGCTTCTTGCCCTCCGGCCGGCATCATTGTACGGAGCCAGGGCAGTGCAAGATCTAGTGGATGCCCGCGCGGTGTCCGTCATGTGACCTGATCAAATCTGCGGGCAACCATCTGTTGTAACTAGGCTCTCATTGTGCTAGATAATGACCAACCATCTCTAGTTTAAAGATCACTCATCAAGAGTACTACTTGCCTCGATTTTTTTTCTATGTGAATTAGCCAATGTTAGGTCTTGTTTGGATCCTCTAGCCGGCTAATTTTAGCCAACTAAAACATTAGCCAGCTAATTTTTTAGTTAACTAATAGGAGGTATTTGTTTGAATCCCTGACTAATGTCTCTGGTTTTTGAATTTTTATTGCCTTTTGTTATACGTTTCTTGCCTTTTTTATATGTTTAGTCGATTTTAGTAGCTTTGAGGTGACTAGGGGTTAAAAGTTTAGAAGATTTTAGAATGTTATGTTTGGATCTTAACTGACTAAAATTAGCCAGCTAAAAGTTTAGGAAATGGATCCAAACAGTAGTCACTTTGCATTCAAACATGGCCTCCTAAAATCTCCTAAACTTTTAGCCCACTCTCTCTTCAACTTTTAGCCCCTAGTCACCTCCAAACAAGTACCTCTTAAAATTAGTTGGCTAAAAAATTAGCTGGCTAATGTTTTAGTTGGCTAAAATTAGCCGACTAATGGATCCAAACAGGGCCTTATGCTCCCTCCGTTCTAAAAAAAATTGGTGTGTAGGGGATCAAATCTAGTAAAGTCTCAACTAAATTAGCTCCTCCTAAATACCATATATTCAAAAACGGAAGTAATATATGACAGGGGCGCGTCAGCGTTGCTCTTTATCAACTAAGTAGAATAGGAGTTTTCAAAAATATTAGGACGTGTGGCTATGTAGGCAATGAACCAAACACGATTAGAAGATTGACCAAGGCACCATTTCAATGAAAAAAAGGGGTAACAAATGCAAGAACACGGTGCCAAGATTGACTTAAAGGCACATTTCCAAGGAAAAAATGGGTATTACTAAAGATGCTACTAAAAATATCCAATTTTATGCATACAACTAGTTGAAAACCTTGGTCCAACTTGGACTTAGAAGACGACAAAAAAAATCTCTAAATTACTTATTAAATTGTTGTCAGTTGAGAAATTCGAAAGTCGTAACCTATTATGATTGTGAGACAGATGGAGAACGGAAACTAACAAAATTACTTTAATGGAATATTGATTAATCTCTCTAATGAAAGCAGTCGCAAAGTAAACACAATGTATTGATCGGACAACATAAAAGATGTTTGATGATGGAAAGTTTACTCACGAAACCTGGAGTCACATAGTGTGTAATTAAAGAAGAAATGTTCAGGAGAACATAGTGTAAAGCTCACCGGCGCGCGGCGTAACATTGATGGTGAGCTGGTGCATGCGGCCAAAGCATCATACGATTGTACGAAAGGGGTAATGATCGGGTTTAGGCTTGCAAATGCTGCAACTTGCTGCAAGGTAATTAACCTCGATGGCTCGGTTCATATCCAGATAGATAATCCAAAGGAACACTTTCCAGTACTACTAATTTATGCCTGCTAGCTCTGGCATGAAACACTATCTAAGGTGTCGCAAGTGGCAGTACTTAAATATATAATTAAACTCTAACCCCTTTAGTTTGTCTCTAATTGCATGCGACTGTGACATCTTTAGACCAGTTGCTGTTTGCTTTAGCATGTCTGTACCTTTCCCTTGATAAAGAGCGTAGCAGGCATGCTAGGAGTATTATTCTTTCTTTTGTGCCAAAGTGGTAGAGTGGCTCTTCAAAGTAAGATACAATCTGTGTTGTTCGGAGTACTGAGAGACCGACCGTGGAGCAGCCAAGGACGCAAGCAAGCAGACACAGGAGAAGCAAACAGTGCCAAGTTGTTATCTCGAACAACGCAAAAAGGGAAAACTCACGTAGAGTAGCACACTAGCACGTCGACCACCATGGGAAAAGCTCAAGCCATTTAAAAATGTAAATAAAGAGAAACTGTCCCAAAACCTGATCAACCCCAGAACTTCGGTACTAATCTTCCATTAATAATCTCTAGTGGTACATTACTCCACTTAAGGCTATCTTACGTTAGATCGCATGGAATGTGCCTCGTAACAGCAAGCATTTTGAACCGGAGATGCTGTGTGGTGGGGAGATCGCACTGGTCGTATCTGATTCTTTCTTCCTTTTCGGGTAGGGGTATCTCTTTCTTTACCTTTGAAGTTAATTGTAACTAGTTATCCTCTTTTTTTTTTCTTTTTCCTAATGCACTCATGGAGCATATACATATAGTTGTTTCTTCTTCTTTTTTTTTCAAGAAACATATATATGCTAACACTCATACACAGGTGCGTGCGCACGCACACACACTCAACTCTATAAAATACTAATAGACACAGGCCCTGCTTCTATGAACACCTACGAGAGATTTGATTACAACTTGAACGTCTCTTGCCTCTGAAAAAATAATATTAGTCGTAAATAATGCACATACATATGCTATCTTGAAGACTTGACTCACACATTATTTTACAATATAAGTATTTTTGGGTTTGACCAAAATAAAATTGTTTTAACTTTAATTTTCAATAACAAAAAATTAATAGCACTTGATTATATAAAAATAGTGTTGTTAGATTCGTCATGAAAGTAACTATGCTAATATATAACTTTTTATATTTAAAATATTTTATTTATATATATATTTTTAATCAAAGTTGATGATGTTTGACAGACAACAAATACAAAAATGCTTATATTCTGGAACAGATGTAGTACAAAGAACCCAACGAATTAAGCTCAATTCGCGTTCATAATGGTTTTCTAGGAAGCAAACGAGCCGAAGAATGGATATACTGTATGTGATAACAACTCAGTTACACTATATTGTTATCTTGTGTTATCACTCTCAAGATCCCCAATACTAACCGATAAATGAAAGGCAACAGAAAAATGCATGTCGATGACACTGCATTCCCTCGAAGAATATTTGAAGGCGAAGGTAGGATTCCGGTGTTTTATTATCTGGTTGACTTGAAGTCCAACGCCAGTATGCGAATATATGGGTTGTCATAAGCATTATTACTACCGTATAATATGAGTTCTGGCCCTGGCATGCTTACGGTCTTAAACTGTAAAGTCATCATGTAAGTGTGATTAATTTAGCATCAAGTGGTATCAGGATAGGGTATATAGTATATGTTTAACATGAGGTCTATTATTTTTAGGATCAGACTGATCAATGCTTATTAGGACATGTCATTTGACGCACGACTTGCCATGTGTGAAGGAAGCACTTGCTACAAACGGAATGTAACTAAGAATATCAGAAGACAACAAGCAAGTGAAGAAATGAATAAAAAGCTTTCGCCATAAAAGAAAGAAATGTGATGAAATGCACAACTGATAATAGACGTCTCAACCGTCATCGACAGTCTGACATCGGCACAAACAGGGTGTTCGGCAGGCTGCAGCTGCGGCTGCAGAAAAATAACTGCGAACACTGTAGCTGCTGCTGCGAATACTGTAGCTGCTGCTGAAGAAATAACTGCGAACACTGTAGCTGCTGTAAAACATGATGAATGCAAAACAGGATGAAAAGTGGGAGGAGGCAAGTGAATAGAAATGGAACAACAGTAGTAGCAGTGTAGCACCAAGCAAGCAAATCCAGCGCATGCGTCAAACACCACATGCACGCACCGGCACGCCACACAAACATGGACGGAGTAGGCACTGGTAGTGAAAAAAAGGCACACACGGTACCAGCCTCTCCTGTCCTCAACACACAAAGACTAAACACACTGATCTACCATCACCGTGTACGTGGATCCATGTATCCGCCTATCAGCATTAGCAGGAAGGTAGTAACTGATTAGCAGCAGCAAGCTAAGTGACACCACTAAGAGTTCTGCTCTGCTTCAGCAACAACAAGCAAGCAAGAACAATGGATGTCCCAGCTAGCTAGCTCAATCAGAGCCAGAGCGCGCCGGCCTCCTTGAGGAGCGGGACGAGCGAGCCGTTGATGTGCGCGGCCATGACGCGGTCCATGGCGCCGACGAGCTTGCCGCCGATGAAGACGACGGGGACGACGGGCGCGGCGCCGTGGCCGTAGCCGAGGAGGCGTGCGAGCGCGCGCTCCAGCTCGCGGCCGCGCGGGTCCAGGTCCAGCTCGTGCACCGTCGGGTGCACGCCCATGCCGCAGAAGAGACGCTTCACGGCGTGGCACATGCAGCAGCTGCTCACGCTGAACACCACCACCGCGCTCTCCGACGCCAGCCGCTCCACGCGCGCCACCGCGCTCTCCGCCGGCGCCGGAGCCGCCGCCGGCATGTACCACGCCTGCTCCGCCGCCGCGTACTGCATTCTCGATCGCTGACTAAAATAAATGGTCTGGTCTGGTGGCTGGTGAAGGAAGTTAATTTGTCGTTGCAAAAGGAGAGTGAGTTGCCTGGAAGCTGCCTGTAACTGTAAGCAAAGGCTGGCGATGAGTTGATTATGTGAGAGCTTGATGAGTGAGTTTTGAGAAGGAAATGAAGCTGAGAGCCGTATATATAGAGGAGAGAAGGGCGGTATGGTAATTTGAGGGAGGCAGGGAAGGAAGGGATAGGCACTTCCAAGCCAATGAGGCCTTTTGGGGGTTCTAAGCCAATGTCATTTTCTTTTGTGTTGCCACTAGTACTATTCTAATGTCCAATGTCTGGTTGGGTGATGAGGTTTCACATACAGGTGCTGTAGTTAGTTAGAATCACCGAGGTAGAAGTACATTTGATGTTTGCTGTGGCTCTGACTAGTTAATCTTGATTCTGATGCTCCACCAGTCCACCTTGCATATGCGGACGCACATTAGAAGACATGGTACTAGCTCAGAAAGAAGCGAACACACCAACAGCTGCAGGTGAGGTCAAAAATACTTTTAAGGCCTCATATCTGAAGGATGAATATAATAAAACAAATAAGTAGGGAAATCACATAAATAAACCGCATGCGCAAAACAAAGGATTGAAACCTGTAGGAAAATCTGAACGAAATGGCCCATACAATTGAGTGATAGTAGTACTAGTGACCATGTAATCACACATGACTCAACCAATACATAGTTCGTGTTAGGTGAATATTCGTGCGTGTTTGTAAGTATCTGCATATGTACTATGTTGCTTAAAAAAAATATATCCATAATTCGTGTTACTCCGTAAATCACAAGGGCAAACATGTGAAAATGATGCCCTATATATACCCCTTGTACATGTACATTGTATAACCAACTTTTTTGAACCCTTCAATTCCCGCATGGTAAATTCATCCATGATACTCCTAGTCCTACTGGCACTGGCCTACTACTTGAATTCACATTCTACGTACTAGTACTATCTGAAAAAGTTCGATCTAGATAGCCACTCTATTGTTTTACCTAGCTCATATACTGTACAGTATATGTTGTGCTGCATGGAGACAAGTAACTGGATGAATCGAACGCAAGGCTTTTCATGCCACTGCCGGAACACAGCAAGTGTATTACATCACCACGATGTCTCTTTGTCCCCCCGTGCCTTTGTGCATACCACTTTTTTGCGGCACAGCCTGTCTTTATCAGCGCAAAGCGAAGGCATTACTGAAAAATTGTTGGAAGATTTGATGGCGAGGAGGAGGAAAAGGGTCAAAGACCGGCTTTTGTTTCCACTTCAGGTTTCAGCCTATGTTCTGGAAATCATTCTTCCTTGGTCAGCGCAGTTTCAAAGAGACTGGCTACGAGGAATAAATTGAATAATGGTATCCCAACATCCTGCAAAAGGCATTCTCATTTGTCACATTTTTAGTGAAATGTAGCACAGGCATCTGTTCTTTTCTAAATTGTTAAACATAACATCTCCTAATCGTGCAATCCTTGTACAAGATCATGATACGTGTAGTCCATAAGTGATGGAACCCGTCAGTACTACAAGAACACAGGGATTCAGAACTGCAGTGCAAGGTAAGAGCAATGCAACTTCGACAGCGAGTACGTGGGGTAATAGCGGCTGTCCTCGTCCTTCCTGTCGGGGGTTGGGGTCACCGGAACAGAATTGCACTGGACCCGCAGGTCAGGACACGTATGGCCAAGCCACACTTTTTTTGGCCCGTCCGAGCAAGGACGACGACGTGTGCTGTGCTGTGATCTGCTACGCTACGACTAGCGTCTCTGCGTCACAGTGACCCCCTCTCACTTTCTTCCTCCTAACATGGAAGCATGATGCGTGTCCTGTTTTTTCCTCGTCACCCCAGGGCTTGCACAGTGGATAATGTCGCCAACTTTGCTCGTTGGCTCAATGGCAAGGGGTAGTAGCATCAGGACACGTATATGTGAAACATGTTATATAGACTTTTTGGTGATGTATGATGCAAGGATGGACCATGTTGTTGGATGGAACAGAGGTTGGGAAGATTTGAGCCGTTCATATGCCAGCCCCATCTCCTTCGCCAGTGGGTTCAACTCAGCAATTCATAGGGTTTTTTTTAAGAAAATTTTGAAACATTTTTTTTTTGAAATTTTAGACCTAGAGGATACATTTGACAAATTTGAGAGTTCTAGGGCACTGGTGACACATCACATCAGGACAATAAGGAACCGTCCCTATATTTTACTCAGAAAAAAGATATGCTTGTATTTATCTTAAACTATAGTGTTAGAATTCTACTACGACATCTCGCCATACTAGAGGGTTTTTTTTTTTTTTTTTTTTTGCAACGATACTAGAAGTTTTCTTGATTTCCAAGGCGGACACTTGGTTTGATGAAGCTCGTCTTGTGACTAAAGGGAAGTGGTACTCATATAGTGCCATGCTTTAATTTCTTATAAAAACCATTTCTGTTGCTGATATTTTTCACTCTTCAGAAAAAATAATTGCTCCCTCTATTTCAAATCCATCATTTTAGTTTTATCCTAACTCAAACGTTTCTATCTTTAACAATCAATTTCTAGAAATTAATATAGTGTTACACTGTTACACCATAAGATAAGGTGTTGTACAGTAGCTTGCAGGTAGGGAAACCTTTAGTTAAGGAGAAAGATGTTCTCAGGCAGCACGACGCCACGGCGGTGATGTACTTGACGTCAAGCTAAATTGATTAAGATTTGGAAGGCGCTTTGCATGCCGAACTTTCCGCACGCTACCCTGGCCGTCGTCTCGTCGCAGAGCTGAGACCTGAGAGACATGCAGCGAAGGCTCCGGATCTCAAGACGCATGCTGCACTTTCCATGGTAGCCGTCGGATCAAAAAGGCTCCCGATCGCACGAGAAAAAAGCAAGTCGTGAGTAGGTAACGTGGGGGCTGTGTACCAGCACCGTGTTTTATTAATTTTGTTAATACTTCTACATGTGTGTGCTGCACCTGCATGCATGGGTCGCAATTAGTAAAGGCCCTAATTGAGTTGAGAGGTCGGTCGATCAAGCTGGACGCATGCATGGAGATCATCCATAGACGACGTGCGTCCGTGCATGCCTGCAGATGGTGCATCTTTGAGCTTTCCAATGGGCGGCGGGCGATACGTATCTTCTATGGATTTTTCTTTTTCTCACTTGTTCCGTTTGTTGTTGTACTTGCGTGATCCTTTGCATGGTAATTGGTAGCTTTGTGTTTTGTAAAGCGCTTTCGACATGCATGCCTCGCCGGAAATGGTTAGAAAAGCTGCGGGTCATGCACCTCGTTACTCTCCACCTAAATCATGTCCAAATCCGGCTTAAGATCATGTCGACTGCTTTGACTACGTACAGGCGGCAATTGCTTTTATGGATCCAACAAGTTAGTCTCTGCTTTCATGTATGGTTAATCGATCAAAATCTTCACCTTACATTCATTTAACTACCTATATATGTGTGTGTCCAGGGGCGGAGCTAGAGCAAAACCAAGGGGGGTGCTGACTCTAAACTAATTGAGCTTTTCATAGTTTTTTTTGCCTTGTGAGTGCGTAATTTTATTTTTAGTGGGTGCAAATATGGTCAAAACAAGAGTATTTAAGCTGAATTTTCAGTTTTCTATGGGTGCAGCCGCACCCACTGCCACTAATGTGGCTCCGCCCCTGTGTGTGTCTATGAACAACACAAGCGCTTAATTAAGCTGGTGCATATATGGTAGATCAAGGGCTTGTTTGCTTGAGACCCTGGTAAACAGTGACGGAGCTTGCACCCAAATCTTGAGGGGGCGAGTAGGATGGGAGATGAATTAGCTTGTAAATATTACATATTAGTTAGTGAGCTTAGTCAAATACCACTCAAAGAACCTCCGTCCCTACACCCTACTGATAAACCTTTTTTGCTCAGGCAGCAACCTCATACATCGGATTTTCTAAAATTTTGGGTTGATGTTGCTCCCAGCCTTTGGCAAGGACTGTAACCACACATGCCCTCCTCTTTTTTTTTTTTTGACCAAATAACCACCCTCCTCTTGATTCTTCCTGTAGCCCCATCATTTAAGACCATCTATAAGTTAGAAATTCATATCCTAACGAAGTGTTGTCTCGGGATTCAATTTGTTGTTGTTGATTAGTGTAATACTGAACTAGAACCAACATGAATGAATTAAATTCGTATGCAGTGGTAGGACCTATCAGTAACTAATTACTACAATACACCATCCGTTTTAAAATTATTGTCGCTTGATTTATTGAGATACGTTTGACCATTTGTCTTATTCAAAACAAAAATATATGATAATTTTATTTTGAATAAAATAAATGGTCAGATGTAACTCAAAAAGTGAACAACGACAACAATTTAAAAACGGAGTACATGCTAACGAAACAAAAGCGAAACATGAAGTTAATACAGCTCATATACTCAAAAAAGAAACTTTCCTTATAATGCTTTGCAAGATGGCACAATAAAAGTTGCAAATTTTTGCAGTTAAAACATCGGCTAAATTTTCATTTGCGGTTTTTGCTTAATCACATAAAAGAAAATTTAGCACCAACCTTGCAAAACTGTGCTTTTCGTATTTCCGATACTATACGGAGAGGCTTTTTTTTTTCTCAACGCACAAAGTAAATTACAACTTGAAATTTTGCATAAAGATGTGTTGTTATATTCTCTATTTATGTGCTTTTTGTATATATATATTTTCAAAAAAAAGTATTTTCAATGAGACAAGATTTATACTTATGCCAAACTATGTAACCAATAAGAAATACGCACATACAAAGAATGTAACAATGCATCTTTGTGCATAATTTCAAGTTGCGATGCGATTTGTACATTGAGATAAAAATAAAATAAAAATACTCTTTCCTCTCTAAATCCTAGAGACGAAAACCACAATTTTGCAATGCGTTGTAGCTAAAATCGTTTTTTGTGATGTGAGCCAACTAAAGCCGAGCCTGTGCTATAGACAATTTTTTTTTAGAATGCGCTTTGCACGAATTTCATTAAGAGATGAGAAGGAAACAAACGACCCTCGCCTTAGGGCTTAGGATAAGCCCCTGGCGCGGTAGTTCAGTAGGTTTGATTTACATAAAAAAACAAAAAACGACCAAAGGACAACCTATTACTAATTTACACATTTAAAAAACTAAGAAAATGCGACAAGTTGCGGAAACCCGCTTGGCACCACATGGTCGCCTCTGCGAAAATACTACTAGCTATGCTTGGTGGGTGCGACTTTCCGACATCAAAGACCCGGGCGTTCCGTTCCTTCCAAAGCTTACACGCCACCAGGATTGTCATGGAGTCGAAGGCGCGGCTGCTATAGACAATTTTATTGAGAGCATATTGCTACTATTACTACTGCACTAGTTTATGCGAATTTGACATAGCGGAAGCACCTGGAGAGAATACAACCAATGACAACATCACGATCGGGAGGAAAATTCAGTAACTGTAAAAAAAATAAAGGAATGCCCAGCACGAGGGTGTCAGGATGTGTTTGTCTGTTGGTCTCTTGCCGGTGCTATCGCTGGCATCGTGTGCATGCATGGAGATTGCAGCGCAGTCTCTCTCTCTCTCTCCCCCCTGGTGCTGCAGAGCAACGGCTCAAGGAAAGCAGCAGGAAAGAAGAAAAAGGTAAGGGCGGTCATGCACGCTGCTCTCATTTACGTGCTGGAGGTTTTTACCCCTATGCCATTACAAAAGTTTGCAGTTACCTGTGTGCTATAGAAAAGTTTCCATGCACCTGTGTGCCATGGCGTCAAAATTTTTTGACGTGTATGCCATTCCATCCATACTCTGTTGAGATTTAACAGTTTCCCAGACCTGACAGGTAGGACCCACATACGAAAAAGACCATTATGCCCTTGCTTGAAATGAGTAACAAGGCGGACGTCTTCTCTGTCTCATGCGATTCCTGCCGTGAAGTGAAAAGAAAAAAAAAACTCGCCCTCGGGCCGGCGCCGCTGCCGCCGCCGCCGCCGCCCGACGCCGGCGTCCGCTCGCGCGTCGCCCGTCCCGCCGGCGTCCGCTCGCCTCCTGGCCCGTCCCGCTGGCTTCCGCTCGCGGCCTCGCCCGTCCCGCTCGCATCGTCGCCCGACGCGGCCTCGCAAGATCTGGGCCTCCCCGCCGGCGCGGCGCCTGGAGGCTGCCCCCGTCACTCTAGAAGGCAGGGCGCGGCGCGGCGCCTGGAGGCAGACCGCGGCGCCTGGAGCAGACCGCGGCGCCTGGAGGCAGGCCGCTGCGCCTGGTGGCAAGGCGGCTGGCAGTAAGTTTTTTTTTTTCGAATCACACACATAGACGATTTGTTATGTTGTAGTTTCTTGATTCGTCAGATTTGTGAGTGATTTACTCCTATTTGGTCGGATTTGTGAGGGATTTTCGGATTGTTCGTCAATTTGGAGGTCGCCCGGTGTCGCTCGAGAGGGATTTGCAGGATTTCTGGGATTGCGCGTCCTCCTGCTCGCGTTTGCTGCTAGCTTGCATTCGCCTGCTTGGTCACGCCGGCTGCGCGTCCGCCGCTGCTTGCCTGCGCTACTGCTTGCCTGACGGCTGTGCGTGTTCACTGGTGCTTGCGCTGCTGCTTGCCTTCTTGCTTGCTTGGCTGCGCTGCTTGCAGTGGCGGATCCCCTCTGCTACTGGCTCGCGTGACCACGTCAAGTCAATCCTACCCACGTGAGAAGCGAGGTGATCATCTCTTCAGTTGCTGCATGGACGCACGAATACGAATACGGCGCCTTGGCCGTTTTCCTAATACGATACTAGCTTGCTGGTTCTGGTGCATGTAAACAATACTAAAATCCTCAATAGTGTAAGAACTTAGGTTCATAAATCCATTTTGGATGATATTTTGTGCTGATATCATGCAATCTTCGTCATTTGTCAAGGTTAAACCTAAAAGCTTTCTTTCTAAAAGAAGGTATGTGCAGAAGGGCACAATGATGAGTACTCAAGTGAGATGAAAATGCATTAGAAGAAAAATGCATTCTGTTGACTCCTTTCTTGTAAACTCTTTTTTGCTTAATATTTAATATTTAATATTTGACAAGTAATTACTATGGCTAGCTAGTGCATGTGCGTAAACAATTTAAAAAAATGTAGCGCAATTGATCAATATTTTTGAACTCCACTTAAAAATATTGCTCTTGTTTGTTCGGCCTGGCCCCCCCCTTAATTTCTTCGCCAGCTCCGCCATTGGCTGCTTGCATGCGTTGCTGGTTGCCTGTTTGCATGCGCTGCTTGTGTGTGATGCTGCTTGCCTGCTTGTTTGCCTCAGTTAATTTCAGTAGTGAGCATGGGTGCCTGATTGATGTTCTGATAATTTCATTTTTGCTTGCGATAGCCATAGGATTAAGATATGCATGATGTTTTTTTGTAGCCTAACCTTTTACAATAATTGATATGTAGGATGGACCCTAACAATAGCTTCGAGCTAGAATTGCTTGATATGATATGTGAAATGCCGGAAGAGCCATCCAACCTTTCAGTACCATGTCCTAGCATAACAGAACCAAGTCTTGAAACTCAAACTCAATCTGCAGATGATAACTCCCTGGCAAACCCAAACCCATCCAATGAGCATGTGGGTGTTGATGACGAGGGGTTGTACATTGACCTTGGTCCCCAACATCCAATACCTTCCAATCCTCAGAGCCAAAGACAACCAGAAAATGATGAATCAGACACATGCTATGAAACAGACAATGATGATGAATCTTTGTCTGATGATGAGGATAATGAAATAGAGGACATAGATGAAATTGTTAAAGATAGAGAGCCTGCACAAAAGCCTGAAGCTGATTATGACAAGAATGATCCTCCTATGGCTGTAGGCACTTTGTATTCAGACATGGCTGCTTTTAAATCGGCTTTAGCTTCACATGCTACCAAATATGAATTCCAATATAGCATTGAAAAGTGTGACAAATCTCGGTACAGGGTGTACTGCAGTGGCAAGGAAGTGGGCTGCAGGTGGAGACTTCATGCCGCTACTCTCGGAGATGACGTCACAGTTAAGGTAATTTTTATTTTTAGAAGTCTAACTTTCTATGGATTGATATTTTTTTCCTAGTAATAACCTTTGCATTGGTATATTGGTAGGTAAAGAAGAACCCGTACCCTCATGAGGAGTGTCACAGCAAGAGGAGAGCAGGCACTTGTGTCGGAGTGACACAGTTTTGGGTTTGTGACCAAATAATTGATTGGCTCAAGGAAGATGGAACATTGGGTGGCAAAGAGCTAAGGAGGAGACTGAAGGAAAGTCATAAAATTGATGTCACCTACAGGAAAGTTTATCTAGGTAAACAGCGTGCTATGGACAAACTTTATGGACCTTGGGGCGAAAGTTTTGATAACCTGGATCCTTTGTTGTGATTGATCACCACACCATCAATAACAAGATAAGGTTTAATAGGCTGTTTTTTGCTCTGAAAGGTTGTGTTGATGGCTTCCTACAAGGTTGTAGGCCATATCTTGCAGTAGATAGTACATTTTTGAATGGAAGGTTCAGAGGACAGTTGTGTGTAGCTTGTGCAGTTGATGGGCATAACTGGATGTTCCCAGTAGCTATTGGTGTCATTGACTCGGAATCAAATGAGAATTGGGTGTGGTTCATGAGGAGGTTGAAGGAAGCAATAGGCACCCCAATGGGACTTACATTCAGCACTGATTGTGGGCAGGCAGTGATGAATGGGGTTAGTGTTGTTTTTCCAGAAGCTGAACATAGAGAGTGTATGTATCACCTTGTGCAGAATTTCAAAAAGAGGTACAATGGACAGATTTTTAATGATCATTTGTGGCAAGCTGCATATTCTTGGAACCCTTACATGTTTGAGAAACATTACCAAGCAATGGCTGAAGCCAAACCAGAGGCTATGAAGTATCTTCAGGAAACTCACAAGAAACTGTGGACTAGGAGCCAGTTCTCCACATTGTCAAAGGTGGATTATGTTACCAATAACTTGGCTGAGGCTTTCAATAGTTGGGTCAAGGATCAGAAGGGGAAGCACTTGGATGACCTGATGGATACTATTAGGCAGATGATCTTGGTTAAGTGGAATAACAGGAAAAGGGTTGCCCAAAAGTTTGAGGGAAAGATTCTGCCTCATATAGTCCAGAAATTGAGGGAAGACAGCTACAACCTTGACATTGAAGTGATCACAAGCTCACCTGATGGTATTGCAGAAGTTTGTGCTAAGGGAAATTCTGTAGAATTCAGGTTTGTTGTCAACACAGTTGAGAGGACATGTTCCTGCAGGGCTTGGGAAGGGTCAGGAATACCTTGCAAACATGCTATTGCTTATATCACATCAATTCCTGGTGCAAAACTAGAAGATTATGTGGATGACTGCTACTCAGTTGAGAAATTCAAAGCTACATATGCAGGTTCTGTGCCTTGTATTCCTGACAAGTCGATGTGGCCCAAAGCCACACATGGGTTCTTCATGCATCCTCCTTTACTTAAGGCCACTGCAGGAAGGAATAAGAACAGGATGAAATCAGCTTTAGAGGGAGGTAGTACCAGGAGGAAACCAACCAGCGAGGGCAAACATGAGTGCCCAATATGCCATGAGAAAGGACACCACTGGTACACCTGCAAAAATGGGAATCCAGAGGACATAGCTGCAATGCAGGCTGAGAGGTAAAGGGCACCCCTAATAATGTTTCTTTGCCATTTACCTTTGCAAATCAGTATTTCATTTCAGATTACATCAATTAAATTTTATTTCAGGGGTCCACCAAAGAGAAGGCAAAAGAAAGCATTAAGTTCTAACACAGAGACAAGCATTGTTGTGGCCAACCCTGCATCTGGGATGGTGTTCCCACACAATGAGGCGGTAGCCAATGCTACACACAAGAAAAGGAAGAGAAAATCAAGTGGGAAAAAGAGGCCACCAACAAGTACAGCAAGCAGGTATGATCTCTCAATTTTCAATACTTTGTCAATTACAACAACACACTGACGTGTACTTCTTACTTTTACACAAGACATGGGACTGGATCCAATGACCATGTTCCTCTCCAAATTGAGCACCCTGCCCCTTTTGATCAAGACACTGGATCCTGTGAACCCTCAGTGCAGACACCAAGAAAGAGACGTGTCGTCATGAAGAAGCTTACACCAAAGAGGAGGAGTCCGGTTGTCACACCTACCCCAGAGAGCCCCGCTTCAAATACCAGAAGCAAGAAGAAACTCTATGTTGAATAATATGTGATTGTTGAGTGTTGTTTTGGACATGTAATCCTATGTCATGAAGCATCTTTTGGCATGTGGCCCAGAGCAAGTACTTCTTTTTCATGTATGTCTTATGCAATGGTCATGTAATTTAGGCCTTGTGGTTATTTTGCTACTTCTGAATAATTACTTATGTCGTGAACCATTGAACTTGACTGTTTACATGTTGGTGAAATGAACAAGTGTTTTTGTTAATTGTTACTATTATCTTTTGTTGTCATTATTGTTTAAATATTCCTAAAACGAACAAGTGCACATGATTCTATTCTCTTTTTTTATTAATTAAGCTCAACCAGCAGCAACGCGCAGCTCAGGTTGCAAAAAGCATGCCAGCAACCGGCGCCTCAAGCAGCAGGGCTAACAGGTTAAAAAAAACTTTCCAACATATTCACAAGGGCATAAATGTCTTTTCACGTCTCCGTTGCCTCCTGTTAAGTCCAAATCCGTTGGACATGGCATACACGTCAAAAAATTTTGGCGCCATGGCACACAGGTGCATGGAAACTTTTCTATGGCACACGGGTAACTGAAAACTTTTGTAATGGCATAGGGGTAAAAACCTCTACGTGCTGGGAGAGAGAAAAGACGGCCGGGAAGCTAGAGGTGAGGTGAGCCGAATGGACCAGCAGATGGTGGCGGGCATGCGACTTCCCGAGGCTGACGCTATGCCGCTCCGCCGCTGACCTCCTTTGCCTCCTTCCATCGTCCATCCCCATAGAACCAAGGTTTGAAAAATCGACGATAACCGACCGGTTATCGTGAAAACCGGACTTACCGGTCCGGTCCGGTAAGTCCGGTTTACCGATTTTCGAATTTGAAATTTATTTTTTTTAAAAATTTAAAAAAATTTGAAACAAAAAAATGTAAAAAAAACTAGACGTAATTTGCAGACCATTTGTGAAAACCATACACGAATTGGAGTTCGTTTGATGGGTCAAATAATCCCCGGAAGATTTCTGGGTAAAAAGGAATTAAAAAAAAAGAAAAAAGACCCTTATCCCCTCCCGAACAGATGAAAAAAGACCCTTATTGTTGCGCGGGCGGAGGACACCGTGGGCGACACACACATAGGCAAGAGGAAACACCAAACTACATCAACAAAGAAGAAAGGTAAAAAGCAGAAGAGGGTTGATGCATCGGTGGTCGCTAGCGATGCCTCCACCGATGAGGATGGTAACAAGAGTCCCCATCTGAGGGCGATGACGGTGGCAACACGACCGGCGCGGTACACATATCGCAGCCGCTACCTTCTCCGATCCACTTCACAGGTACCGTTATAGCACGTATCTTTCTGAACAGTTCATCATCTACATTGTTTACTAACTATTCACTACCATTTGCAGGTGAGACCTACTTCACTCATGCTACGCAGGATCAAGACCATGGCGCTCCTATCGAGCAGAGGACAACAATGCCGGGATCGGGGGACACAAGTAGGCAACATCGTCATGGCTACGGGAGTGAGTCCTCACACTCTTACGATTACCGCTATTACTCTCTTCCTGAATCAAGTGATAGCTCAAGTAACTATAGACATGGAGATAGTCATTGCTCAAATGATTATTACTCGTACTCTATTCCTGAAGTGAATCAGCAACCACGGAAAAATGAGTCTTTGAGTGGGTAGAGCCTGAATTTTATAACATGTTGCTCTCACAATGGCAAACAAACCATGCTTGGAACAACCAAAGTTGGAGTGAGTTCAGAACATACTTGTTGGCTACACAAGGAATTAACGTCATGTCAATTGATAAATACAATGCCATGAACAATCCGCAATCCGACGTCATATGGTCTTGAGATGTATCCATTGTTGAATGTTTATGTGCTCAAAACTACGTGTATTATGTTGAAAACTATGTTGTATGTTAAATTTCGTCAAGAATTATGTATCGGACAATTTATGTTGGACTTCGTATGAATTGTGGAATGTTGTATGACATTGATTGGTGCAATCTTTTATGAATTTTATGTTGTCAATGTGTGGGTAACCATTCTTATAATATTTTAGCAAAGGTCATGCCAAAAATTCCAACATTTTAAGCCTATTTTTGTCAATTTTCGGTCCTGCGTCGAAAACTGGTAAAACCGACCGGTTACCGACAAAACCGGTCGATAACCGAGAAAATCGACCGGTTTCATGATTTTCAAATTCGAAATTTGATTTTTGAATTTTTATTCGAAAACCGACCGGTTATCGCGGTAACCGGTGAAATCGAGACTTTCGGTCGCGGCCGGTTTTCACGATCTCATCAATAATGTAAACCTTGCATAGAACGTCCAGTCATCATGCACAGTATGGGTTGATCGATAAAGCCACCGGTCCAGCAGGACTATGAGGATTAGAAATATATATAAGTATTAGTCTAAAACTTATATAAATTTCTAATCCTTTGCATATGAGGATTGGTTCAGCTCCTTCACAATATTAGAAGAAAGAAAAGAGGAAAACAATTTGAATTTGATGGGGAGTGAGTAGTAGTAGTACTAGTACCTATTGATTTAGATACTTACCTATGTACGTTGCGAGTGCCCTGTGTTGTGTACTGCTCCACTAACTTCTGCCTAAATTTTAAAGGAGAAAAGAAGGGGAAGGCTGCGTACAATGTGTTCCCACATGTCCTTTGCACTGCGTACACACCACACACCTTCTACAAGCACAATGAAAATCCTCTTTCTCCTCTATCGATGCGTCTGTCGATCGAGCTCGCTCGGATATTATTATACTGGTCATAAGATCAATGTGTTTCATGGTGCTAGGGGCAATCTCCGAATGTTTAGTGATTATAGATTAGAATAGGTGATTGATTTCAGTAAAGAACTTAGGGCAATGTGTGCGTGCATGGTGCTTATACAGAATTCCAACGCAATTTATGTACTCCAAATGGCCTTAGCAATTTGTGCACTTCTCCAAAAGTACCATATCTCAAATGTACAGCGTGTTCGTCTCGCTGCTTTGCAGCGGCTGCTTTGCAGCAGCTACAGTGTTCGCAGTTATTTCTTTAGCAGCAACTACAGTGTTCGCAGTTATTTTTCTGCAGCCGCAGCCGTAGCTGCAGCGAAACGAACATGGTAGTACTAGAAATTAAAAGTGTCCTATCAACAGGAGCCTTACAAATTCGCAGCTGCAGCTGCAGAAAAATAACTGCGAACACTGTAGCAGCTGCAGAAACACTGTAACTACTGCAAAAAAAATAACTGCGAACCCTGTAGCTGCTGCAAGCAGCGAGACGAACACGCTGAAGGACTACTAGGCGATCAAACTGTGCCAAGCCGAACGGCTGTGCAAAGATCTGCCCCGTGCAGCCAATCCGGGAAACTACTAGGCGATCCAATGATCATGGGAGCATGATGCGTGTCGTGGTTGGAGTAGACAAAAACCAAATCGAACGGTTGCCAAATGACAGCATTGACAGGGACGGTGCGAGGGCCCACATCTTCTCTCAGGTCTATGACATCATGCATTGTCCACCTGTCGCCTAGTAATGTTTAACATGTTTAGCTTACGTTGTGGTTGCCACACACTACTTACGATAATTTTCATCATATTTCTGATTAACCATTGAGACCTGGCTGCGGGTCGCATTGGCACGTTTAAATTTCTCAACCATTACAATTTTTGCTACCGTTTCCCCATGATTGGTGCCAGCAGTGTCGCTCCGGGGACCATAGAGCACAATAGAATGCGACTATTGTGATTCGGCAAAAACAATTACTAATACTGTTTGCTATCCTATTTCGGCAGAAGCAGCAACAACAGTAACATTCCCTGTCACCTGGCGGTAGCAGAGTCGCCCTGCAGCTTTGATCAGAAACTCTCAAACATCTTCTGTCGGTACAGAACATCCTCGAATGAATTGGGGCACTTGAAAAGTAAACATGAACCATCCGTTTGGATCGATTTTTTTTAAGCTTGCCATGCCGGATCAGTCATCACAATTTTCTGGTTTAGTATTAGAACACTGCTAGACACACGACTGCCGTTTACGTCTCCGTTGTACAACCACTAATTCAGTTCAACGCATGCTCATAGCAAATCACGGCGTCAGGAAAAATGCTAATCACCGCATGCATGCAGATGCTGGGCTTTTGGGCCGCACACGGCGGTCATACAGAGTCGTGTGCAGAGCACTTACGTTAGTATTATATGATCACGATAAGTGCACCGCATAAATGGATACCATGACATACCGGGTGCTGAATCTTGTGAAAGTATCTCGTCCACCAACCATTGTACATGACTTCCAGTGAATTTCAGAAAGATGCTAAGGTACAAAATGCACGAAGTTGAAATGAGGCATGAGATCAGGCCACACTACTACATAGGAGTACCAACTACTTGCGTCCTTACATCGATGCACCAAAATACAAGAATTCCCGTGGGCATGGAATCAATCATAGCTGGGCTAGCTAATGTATGCCGAAATTCTTCAAAAAGAGGCAGGCTGTGAATAGCTGGGCTAGCCAGAAGCAGGTAACAAAAAGCAGACATTGTCTGAGAACCCTGATCATAGAACACCACAAAACTTTGGTTCGATCTGGTGGGCTACTATCCACCATGAAATTAATCACTGCATCATGACTTTGTCTTCTTCGTTGACACACTGTCAAGGAACGCCCAGTCAGGATAAGGGCATTCATAGCTCCAATCTGGACCAGTGTACCGCACACAATGCAACCACAGTCCCTCCTCATCTCCGTCATAACTGCCAAAAAACCAAACATTACCAATAAGGCCTGATAATCCACAATCTACCAGCCTGCCATAAAGCAACCATTCTTCAAAACACTGATTCTCTAATCCAACCCTTTGTTGGCACCCCTAAAAATTAAACACTTGTTGAGCAACATAGAGCACTTACCCTACTGGAGCAAGATCCGGACAGTTCGTGCACATTGGATCGATATCGAATTCCTTGTTTCCTTCTCCATTTTTGCCGCCATGGTCAACAGCACTAATGTCTGTATTTGATGGTTCAGGTGCTTTACTAGCAATTGTTCCCTTCGTTGAACGTGGACAAAAGTTCCCGGATAGATATAGCTCATCGTTTGCTATCGGATAACCAGTGTGTTTGAGATGCACTCTTATCTACAATTTTTATAAATCAGGACATTAGGCAAATAAAACGAAATCCATCAGAGAAATGCAAAATTACTTCTAAAAGCATAATGAACAAACAATACTATAGGAAAACAATCTGCACCAAGAGTAATACCACGACCACTAGGGGTGCAAATTGGTGACCATAAGGATACCCTCGAATGCTCTTCCGTTCAATCAATAATACTATTTTTTTTATAAAAAAAGGTGGCCTCATTTTGAACAATTACTATTGTAGGTTCAAAAAAGAGGGTTGGAGGGGTACCCTTAAGATAAAAAAGATGCACCCCTTAATGATCATCATCCCTTGTGAAAAGAAAAGAAAACATATGGCAAACCGATGCACTTGACGGTCTTAAAAATTATGCAGTTGCCACGTGCTAGCGAGTGAGGACTCTACTTTTATAGTACACAATTTTCTGCGTTTACATGCTTCACTGGAATGGTAAATATGTTGACAATGAACGCTGCCTATGCAATCCTCACATTAAATCTTTTATTAGTAATCTAGATTGACTTACTATCCAGTTTGGTAGATGCTCAGCATTCATTGTACAACGTATCATTTTTGACATATTTAGACCAAGAGGCAAGTAATCCACTTGTTAAAAGGTATAAGGCATACGACCGTTCATATACTGAAGTGTGGTCAAGTTTCAAAAAATGCCGCTGACAAGCACATTCCATGACATCAATACTAACTCATACAATCCGTGAACAGTGACCACTGCAACATTGTCAAGCCGCGATTACTGAGAACAAGGCAAACGTTGGTGGTGCCAACTGCCTAGGAAAGGAGATAAAAGAATAAACCTTCTAAAGCTTCCTATGGCTGCCTATCTTTCTTATATGTTAGGCCAATTTGAACACCTGCCGCCACGAGGCTGTGCAACCATAGGCACAGCAACTCAACATGGAAAGGTAATCTCTCTCAAAGATCGGCATGCACAAACTAAAGGTATAAAATTAGATACCTGGTGAGTCCGACCAGTCACAGGTTTGCACAATACAATACTGTGAATCCCATCAGTGCAAATCCTTCGAAATCTGGTGAGCGCTTGTTTCCCGGTCGGGCGTTTACCAGCGTCATCACTAACCTGCATTTCAGAAACTGTAATCAGATCAGTCGTTCACACTGAGGAGCGAGGAAGAGGGAGAGCAATTGCTCCAAAATATATTAGCATTCAAAACATGGACAAGCTCTTACAGACCTCCACAGTACTCCTTCCTTCCCGTGCGTTGAAGTTTACATTAGCATCAACAGTTTGCTGAAAACAATATTGTTCACATAGATGTTCATGACACATTAGCGCTCATGCATGAGAAACAAATAGATGTGAAATACTTATAACACTGGCAAGGAGTTCCCAGTGTCCATTTCCTAGGTTAATAGGCCTTGATCCTCAAAACCGGAGTAGCTACGAAAACTCAGAAGGAAAAAATCGATAGAAAAACAGCGTAGCATATCGCGTAACTGCCGATTTGGTAAGTGGGGGGCACCTAGCTAGGCTAAGCAATTGCCTTTCAGAACAGTGCGTCCATGTTCTAACCATCAATAGTTCTAGCTGTGTGAACATTGGACATGACCACAGAATACAATATTTTACCAACGTTAGGTAGCTTCTAAATGAGCAAAGTTTGTGTTAGTGTCGGATGTTTCTCTCCATGTACATAGATGTTTGCATTCACAACATTTAAATGCTCAAGTGCATGCCCATATAATTATGATCTAGCTAATCATAAAACAAAAAAATAATCTAGCTGCTTGGCTTTGAAGCTACAGCTCATTTGAATATAATTTTCTTGGCCAGACCTTTCAGTGACTCAATACAAAAAAGAGCTAGCCAATTAAGCCAGATCTAGATTTCAATGCAAGACAATTTGGAAGCTGAAGAAACAGGAAAATGAAAGTCTAAGGATGGCAGTGCAAGGAAACATTTTAATGTGGCAGAACATTAAGATGACTCAGATCTGACATGTAATAATTTCCTATTTGATTTATTTTACAGCAGAAACAGTTATTTCTCCTTGGAACCAGATAAATATGTGCACAAAATAAATGCCCTACCTCATCCTCAGGAAATACCCCAATAACCTTGGCCACATATTCCTTTTGCAGCAGACCAGCTTCAATCTACAGTACCGGTATTCACATAAGAATTGTGTGTAAAATGGATAAACTATGCCAATAAGCAAACTATAAGATGAGTGCAGACATATATAATGGATATGATCACATGGTAGAGGCATATGCACACAGTGAACGAGATGACAAAAAGGTTAATGCCTCAAAGTATCCAATCACCTGTTGTCTGAAACATTCAGCTCTTTCGGCATTTTTTGCAAATATAAGGAGACCTGAAACCAATCGATCTAAACGATGCACTGCTGTGAAAATAATAATGATAGTCAAGGAACTCGAATGTTTATAATGAATAAAGGTCAAAATCATACAGCCGAGGCAATAAACAGATAATTTAAACCAAAGGATACGAAATATGGGTGTTAACTCATGCTCAGCCTGCAGTATCCCAACTACAGTATTCTTACGGTATTGGCCACATGGATGAACCTACAAAATTGGAATCACTTGCTTTGTCAAGAACACTGAATGACCTCAACCATACACTAATTAGTAATTTAGTATTTCCATGGTTACTGAACCTAGATACTCCTTGGTCTACTCTATTTTTCATAGTTATTACTTATCAACCAAATCTCAAGTGGCTTCTCAAGCAAGATCGTGCATTTCATGAGAACTTGATGAACGCAAACTTACAAACTTAATTTGCTTCCATCTCAGATAACTATTTTGATTAGTTGATAGCAACTGAATTTCATCATCTAATCATATAGAAATCCGTGAAAATCAAAGATTTAGAGTTTGTATACATAAATATCCATATCAGATATAACTCCAATAGCAAGGTATCAAGTAGTTACTAGGAAACATAGTTTGAGTTGGCTATAAAATCTAATGTATTTTTAGTTCAGGTGTCAGGAGGCTTGACTAGTAAGAATAACAGAAGCAGGACTTAACATAGGATTAAGTTAATAAATAAGGCTGCATTGATACTTTTATTATCTTATACATCACATAGTATAACAGCTTTTATGGACATTGGTAAAATGAACTTACTGGAACAGAAGCTGGTTTACAAATAGTTACAACATCAACTTCATTCTGAAGTATTGTGATATCACCAGCCAAGACAGGTGGTTCATGTCTGGAAAAGAAAGCACCTTGAGAGGACGCTAATTAAAAATTGAAAATGAGAGATATTTGTAAATTATATTTTCTGAAACCAGCAAACAGATATTTTAGGTTTTGGGATGCAAGAAAAACATGAAGCGGACGAGGCAAATAAGTTATGAACCGTGACATTAACTTAAATTCGAGGTACTAATACTAATCATCAAAGACTCAAATTAAGACTAAGACTTTATTTACACTACCCAAATAAATCCCAGAAAAAAAGAGAGAGGGAAAACTGAGATGTAACCAAAACATTCATCAGTTTCTTGCCAATTTACTTCTCAGTTTTATGGTACAAACATGTCAGCAAGTAATGTATGCGCAAAAATTATTTATAAATGTGCCTAACTTTTTTTTTATCCTTTGTTTGCACACGGCTATCGATGTTGGATTTCTAAACCTAAGTTATCACACTCTTGTTCAGTGGGGGCAATAACTTAAAAGTTAAACAAAATGGCTCACCTATGCACGAAGTGGCTTATCTTTTGAGATGATTTCACAATATAATCTGCATGAACTGTTTGCTCGTCGACCTGAAGCCTCCCACACTTCACAGCACGAACCTAGAAATTATAACTTTCATTTTAGATGCAGAAATGCTATCAGAGTAATACGAATGCATGAGATCTTCTCAAAATCATGAATATATGAGAAGAAATTTTAAGGAAATGGCAGAAAGTTGAGTAAAGGAAAGAAATGGAACGATACAAAAATTCAACAGAAGTAATGGAATCATACGTAGTAGTCACGAGAGCGTCCCTTGAACTCATCGGTGAAGAGGTCGACAATAGTTTTTCCAGCCCATCTGTTCTTCACCTGCGAACCAAACGAAGAATGAACGAGAAATTCGACAAGATACTTGAATCCGTGGAGAAACCAAAGCATCTTCTCTTCATCACATCCCAGGAACATAAGAAAGTCTAATTAAACCAGAATGACCTAATAAGAATAGAAACAAGCAGGATCACTGATAGAAGTATGAAGTACCTAGCACAACAGGGTAGCACAGAGACAGTCTTGGAGGATTTCACCATTATGCAGTTATCGGTCATCATTGATAGAATTTCTAGTTAAGACACGGTAATACAGAACTACAACACCTGTTGCGCCTAACCTAAGCATAAGCGGTTCAAATAAGAACACCCAGGTCCCTGTGTATCCTGTATAAGCACGCTAATCTGAACTCGTATCGGAAGCCAAGATAAAAGAAGAGGGGAAACAGGACGAGGCAGTCGGAGATTACATGGGAGATGAACTCGAAGTAGTAAGGTCTCACGTAGCGCCGACCTGCAGAGGGAACCCATCAATCGTCAGCTGCTTAGGGAGGCTTTAGGGCTGGAGCGGTTCAGGCGCAGCACCGAGGAGGCTTTAGGGCGAGCCCGCGTTTACTTACCGTTGCGGAAGATGTAGTCGTGCGCTTCCGGTGGGTTCGCCGGCGTTTGCCACACGATTCCAGCGCTCCCCGGCGGCGCCGCCATCTCCGGCAAACAGGCTCAGCACAGGAAGCTCTCCGCTTCGGCTCAGTGGGCGGCTTCAGCCGAGAGCATGAAGCCGTGGTCTCCGTCTGGATGGGCTCCAAAGCCAGTTCTTTCGCACTTTGAAGACGTTTCTCCGGCCCAGAACTCGTGGGCTCATGAGCCTACCTTGGAAGCGGTCCAAAAGAAGATGAGCCCATAATGAGCTAGGCCGGCGAGTTGAACACGAGCTCGTTTTTTTGTTTTCAAAGCTTACCATGGCATTCAATTCAATTGTTGCTCAAATTCCCTCAAAAAAAAAAAAAATCAATTGTTGCTCAACGAAATGAAACACCTACCTTCAATACAAGTTTCATCACATGTCATATTTTGAAGACGGTGTACACTTAATTTCATACAGTTGAAACTAATCTCCTATCTCTTCATTATTAATTACTACATCATTTTTTTGGCGGGAATTACTACATCATTATAAACGCTGTCATGACAGATCATTTGTTGAAAATAAAATCCCCAATGAAAGTAGCCTAATAATCAATATTTTAAAGGAACAATTTTTCAAAAGAATGCTTCGAGGAAGGGTTAGTGTTGCTTTGTGCTAATTGGTTAGGACCAAAGAATGGCTCCTCAATTTGTTGATGGCGACAAGGAGTGATTTATCATATCAAGAGACCCAGTCAGCACCACATTGGGTTGGGTTTCTCCAGTGTTAGCGCTTGATCATTTGCCTTGTTATCCCTTTCAGAGTCAATGCCTGCAGCCAGACGCGAGACGGCATGAGCACGTACGCGTCGGGTCTCAGATCTCGCGGTGCAAGAAGACGAAAGCGCCTATCAACCTACCTTTGAACCATGGCTGCTGAGTCATTGCATCATCAGACGCCAAACAAAGCCACAGGATAAGGCGACCACCTCAGGCTGACTTGTTGCTTCCCGCATCAACATTCGGCATGTGACGCCCCCCACCGGTCCACAGCAATAATACAAGGATTAAACAAAACAAATCGAATCTTCAGTGCCCTAGTAATCATGGGATCCGACGCGATACGCGTCTTTGATGACACTTGCTAATCGCGGGACGAAAGCTAATTCGGCTCGGCGCGACATGAATGGCAAAAGAAAGTCCGCAAGTGTCGTGCGAATGAATGTTAGGTGGGCAAAATTGGAAGCGGCAAAGGGTGTTGGGTGTTCGCAGCTCGGTCCTTGTGTTCGGTGCAGAGCTTGCTAAGCTGTGTGTGCGTCCTGGATTCACGTGTTGCGCGTGGTTCAACTACTTCTGGAGAAGGGTGTGATGTGCAAGTGCGGACATGTGTGCGTCACAGCATAAATTCCAGCATCACATAAGACATGTCATGACGATCCCCACCTGTGATGGATTGGCCTTGAAGCTCCTATTCCGATCCACTCGTGAACCTTGGCGTCTCCAGCAGAAGCGAATCCCGTTATCCATCCGAACAAGCGACGATGGAGCCGACGCGCGGCCAACGGCCTGCAATCAGTGCAACGTACGCGCGAATGTGCGAGCGAGATGCCGGGCGGTCGCCGTCGCAAGCATCTGGAATTTCTGGACACGGCTGACGCCTCGCCGCCGGGAACTCTGAACGTCACTGTTGGAATCAGTACCGCGCCAGTACAGAGCAAAGAGCATCGATCAGTGTTTGTTCCGGACCACGACCATCTCGAGAAAACAGAGCAAGACCTCACCTCCGTCGTATGGGGTTCCGAGGAACAGAGCTGCGCAGCTGCTATACAACAAGACCGTGTGTAAATGAAAATTTTCAGAAAGAAAATCAGGGAAATAGAATTGTTGTGGTTATCTATCTATGCAGGTTCATGCATTACAGCCTAAAAGATGCAAACATGGGCAGGACCTACATGCATTCCTGTTCAACGGTGCTCAAGCGATTTGGTTTTAAGATAACCTCATTTAGAACTTTTCTGTTCTGATCCCACGAGTTCGTCTTTAGAGAGTACAATAAGACACGGTATATATGCTATGCGCTTTTCTTCGGGTAAGTGCAAGGAGAATCGGTTCCCACTAACAGCAGCAGCATGACTACCTCCAGACAAATTTTTGAGCATCTGGCAACTTCCACATTAACAAAAGAAACTACCAAAAAATATTTTCTGAATAAGTTCGAGATGACTTCTACCTCGTTGAAGTGTAGGAATCAAGATTTATGCTTTGATTGAAATAGCTAGATTTCTCATACATTTCAATAGTTTCATTAAAAAAAACCTTTTTTGCGAAAATACAGACTCAAAAACTCTCACTACTCCAATTACCTTTTGTTGACCTTAGCACTGCTAAAAAAAATGGAGGGAATATTAAAGATGAACATTATACATTATGTTTACAGAAGCTATCATGCTTTAAGCCTTCCATGCGCCCATCTCTCACAATGCAATATTCCAAAATCAGTCAGCTCAGCCAATTTGTGCATGTCCCTACCACGAATGCTTGTCAGGGGACATACAATTTGTGCCCATACAAGTTGTGTACATATATGCTCAATGGTTCGTCATTGTCGTTGATAACATCAATAAAATCTTGGTTGAATGGTGCTTTTGTCTGATAGTCCCATCTAGAGTTATTTTTAGAGTCTATAGGTTTTGTTGTTAACTCTTCTTGCTTTGTTAGTGTAAGGGAGTCAATTTGGTGCTGTGAGTGGGAACTAATTCCATTGCATCGGCGGTTCCTACTGGCAGTACCAAAATTGATCAAAGTGTTCCCGACGGTATATTTGAATGCAGGACGTATATGTGTGCATCTTTGCATCAGTGATTTTTCTATAGTCTTTTCTGCTACTATTATATAGCTAAGGGTGGAAACGGATCGAATACGGATCGAATAGTGCTTTTTCCATATCCATATCCATATTTGTAAACGAATATGGATACAAATACGAATGTTTTTGAATACAAATACGGATCGAATATTAAACGAATGCGAATACAAAAGCGAATATCACTATAATTCGGACGGATACGGATACAACTGACTTGCTATGTTGTTAAGAAAACTACTACATTATTTCCACTCTAAAGTATCTTTATAATAGCATATTTCACATGGTCTACATTAGTTCACATCAAAACTAAATTAATTTTATAGTATTTTGATATAATATAAGGGTATATTTGTGATATAGTGGCGGATACGAATACAAATACGGATATGTCGGATATTTGATGTCAAAACCTCAAACCATATCCACATCCATATTTTCTAATCGAATTCGAATACGAATTCGAATAGTGTAAAAATATTAATCGAATGGCAAATTTCTTACCATATTTACATTTTATCGGATACGAATATCGAATATTACGGATTATCCGTATCCACTTTCCACCACTATATATAGCTACAATTAAGAAACAGTCGGTGAGATATGAACGTTGGATTGGGCAGTGGTGATATCAAGCGGCCCAATAAGATGAGTAGAATCCTTCCTTTTCTTTAATCTCGTAGATGCACCGCACCCTTCTCCCACGTCTCGACGCGTGTTCATTTCACTGTAGAAACTACAGTATCTTCTCTCCTAGGAGCCGTCCGATCTCCCGCCATCATCATCTGTTCGTCCATTGTCGCATCCCTCCTACCCATCCCCTGCAGACTATCGCGATCCTTCCTCTCTCATCTCGGCTGCTTCCTCCAAGCGCTGGCGGCGGCGCTTCCTCCGGCGACCCCCACCAACTCGCATGCCCCGACGCGTCGGCCTCCTTTCATGCGTCGGCGATCCCCTTCCTCGCTTCCCTCGCAATCCTTCCTTTTGCCTGCAGATCCAGCTCCCCTCTCCCCCGACGCGACCCGAGGCAGTTGCCGCTTCGCCGCCGTCCTCATTGCTTCTTCCTGGGCTCCGGCCGCCGCCAAGTGGCCTCCCCAAACCGATGCCACGGGTGCCCAACCCTAGGCGTCGTCCTGCGTTCCACCCGCCGCCAAAGGATTTTCCCCAAGTTAGAGCCCGCGTCTCCTCCACCCTGCCATCGCTGCTGTTAATGGAGAAGTCTAGGAAACAGTAACAATCCCCCACAAGGACGCCAAGAATTTCTCCTTCGGTACGTATGGTTCCATCAATTTGTCAATGCTCTGGATTTGTTTTCCCGAGCTCCAATCTAGCTCGCCCTTTGCACGCCTATTCGCTCACATCTGTGGTGTTCCTGTGGTGGGTACTGCAGCAAGGGAGGTGGTGGATAGCCCGGCTACTGCCAAGGATTCGCGGCAGGGAGCAGTAAGCTACCGCCCACGCTGTACTCAAACGAACACGGTGCCATTCTCTTCTGTGGTCGTTTGGATTCTTAAGCAAGTTCTGTCTGATGATGCTGCATTCGCACGCCTTTCCTGATGGAGTCTCTGATTTGCCTTTGATCTTTTCCACTATGTATTGTTGCCTCATAGTTTCAGCAGAACCGGTGGTCCTACTTTTGATATAACTTAGCACTGATTAACCAGCAAATAATACAGGGGGTGTTCGTTTCATGGGGGTCTAAAATTTAGAGGGGTCTAAAAAAAGAATCTTATCATTTAAGAGTATTAAATAAAGTTTAATTACAAAACTAACTGCAGAACCCCTGGTCTAATTCGCGAGACGAATCTAATAAGGGTAAGCAATCCGTGGTTAGACGATGGTTACTGTAGCATTACTGTAGCAAAACATAGCTTACTTAGGCTCGTTAGATTCGTCTTGTAAAGATGTACCCATCTGTAAAAAGGTTTTGTCATTAGACTTTATTTAATACTAGATTCTCTTTATTTAGAGGCCTCTAAAATTTAGCGCTAAAAGAAACGAACAGGGCCATAGACTGTTGTGATCCTGTGAGACATTTTGCTTGCTGCAACAGTGCCGCCACTTGAAGCAGATGACAGTATTGACATGTCGATAATGTTTGGTCAGTAAATTTACATCTGTTATTTCGTGGATTCAAGAATATATTATAGTCCTCAGATGACAATATTGACGTTTCGAGAATATTTTTTTTTCCTCGACAACGTAGGAGAGCTACGCTTCATTATTTTAAGAAGAAATCGGGATGAGAACGTTTCGGGAATGTTCTCTCAGAAAATTTATGATCAATGCACTCAAGAACAATTAACCACAGTGATGTGGCCCTTCTTATAAGAAAATGTTATATGATTGCTTTACCATCAAACAAATGTTCAGAGGTTTCCATGAACTCATCATCTGTTGAATTTTACATCGTTTACTAATCTGCATGTGAATATTGAATAGATAAAAAGGGTCAGATTTATATTGTTGAGCATATGGACCCGACTGATCACGGGTTGGCCAAACCGTAAGCGAAGAGCAAATCCTACAGACGATGCACAAGTATTCCTGTTCAACTTTGATTGGAGTTGGTCTTAGTACTGTGGCATTCCACAAGTTTTGTTTTCCTATAATTTTTATACTGAATCGGGAATCACTGCCTTTTATTTTACTGATATAGAGTAATTAAGTCCATGAATCAAGGCCGCACAAAAGCCTCCATGGTGGGCTTTTGTCCTTAAACTACATGCATGCGGCTTCAACTATACCTGAAACGTACCAACAAGGTCTCAATTTGTGTACTTAATGCCATGTACTATAAGCAGATTTTCTAAAAGCCAATTGTAAAATATGTTGCATATTCACTACCTTCATTGAGAGACCGTGCATTTCTTAATGCCATGTACTATAAGTAGATTTTCTAAAAGCTAATTTTTGCTGAATTATGATGGTCCGGGGCAACGCCCGGGGTTCCTGCTAGTATAAGAGAATGGTATCTTCCAAGTTATAATAGTCTATAGACGTCCATAGTCTATAGACGTCCATGGAGACCGTCAAAAGAAAGAAAAAACGTCCATGGACCTTGTTGTGGAACATTATTCTCAACTTATTTATTTAAACTTATCAGGTTATCACAGCATACCGTTTCTCCCTCCCTTTGTTTTTGTACGTATCAGAATTGATGGGCGATCTCTTGAACGGACCCGTGAGAAATTGCTGACCATAGCATTAATAAGAGCTCCATTAATAACCTAACATAACCGAAGAAAATAAGAGAAAAAGACAGCAAAAAATGAAATCAAACTTGAGGTAGAGAAGGGGTTTGGTTTGGTAAAAAAGAGAGGGAAACGGAAACCTGTCCGTGTCCGTGACACAGGCCCCCCATCCGAATATCCCGGGGGATAAACCCAGGAGTCCTAGCCGGCACCCGGGAATATTCCCGCCACCCCGCGCCTCGATTTCCCACCTTCCCTTTTATATAAGCTGTCCAACCTGTTGCCTTCCCCGCCGCGACATCGCCACCCGCAAATTCCAATCCGTGCCATTAACGCCGGCGAATCCAAGGCCCGGCCATCCTTCGTCCCCACCGACCAAATTCCTCCGTTGAGATCAGACCCTATCTCCCTGATCAAACAATGGCCCAGCTGAAGGCCGCCCGCGTCGCCGACGTGCCGACGCTTGACGTGGTCGCGCCCGGCCTGGTGGTCGCGGCGGAGGAGGTGTCGGCGGCGGCGGCGGCGGCGACGAACCGGGGCGCGGCCGCGGGAAGGTTCTCGGTGATCGGGCACCGGGGCAAGGGCATGAACGCGCTGGCGTCCGCTGACCGGCGGCTTCAGGAGGTGCGGGAGAACACGGTGCGCTCCTTCAACGACGCCGCGGCCTTCCCCGTCGACTACGTCGAGTTCGACGTCCAGGTAATTAATTCTCCTCGACGCCCCGTTTGCGTAATTGCTTTGCCCTTTGCCGTTTCGTTATTACCGCCGGATCATGGTTTAGTAATTACGGGCCGCGGTTATCGAGGGCCGAGGCAATACCGATGTACGAACAGAGGCGGACTGGGTTGGGTTCAGATTGTTGTGCTTGCCGGCGTTCTGGTCTTGATCTTGGTGGCGACGGCTGATGATCAGCGGACGCCGGAACCGACGACCACGTCGGGAGGAGCTCTTGTTGCTCCGATCTTGAGGTGGTCAGATTCTTTGGCATAGGAGTCCTGTTGACCTTTGGCGTGGCGTGCAATCCCAGTCACGTGAGCTGCCGCGGCCTACGGGTCGAGACGGCGACGAGGCGCCAGCGCAGGCGGCGGTCGGCTCCACTCGCCCCATGTGCCGCGTCCCATGCCGGTCCAGGATTATAGAACCAGCCAACTCCAGCTACGACGCCCATGTTAACGCGTCGGAGCTGCCCGTGTCCTGGAAACAACGTGCCGGGCCGGCGCGCACGTTCCTGTGTGCTAAATTTAACACGAGAGCTGGCTAAGATTAGTCAAAGGTAAAAGGAAGAAAGACGAGTGGGATTAGAATAAACCTTGTAGACGCCGGATATTCTAACTAGAACTATGGTTGTTCTCAGTCAGCACGCAAAATGAAGAAAAAGAAAAGAAAACTCCTACTAGTGGAGGAGAGAAAATTGACCCATTAGCCTTGGGTGGGTGCACGCGAGATGCTAAATGGTGAGCCAACATGTAATTAGATATAGAAATTTGCATAAGTTGGTCTACATGGTTAATTGTGCACGTCTACAAATAAAAGCGACAGTTCAGGTAGGTGGACCCAACATATTCCAGTGTGGATTGTTGGGTCCGCTATATCCAACTTAAGCACTGGATTCTCTGACACAAATTTGAGTTTTCCATCCTAAAATTAAGGTGAAAATATTTTATCATCAAATTTTGAATTGTACCTGATGATGCATTTCGCGGTCCTTTAGTTGGATAATGCTTTAACTACATTCTATATATAAAATTTAAACATAGCTTCATATTTGCGATGTTCACGTGTCCTGGTGATCCTTGGCTCCTTCTCACATGACACCTTGATCTGCTGGGAGGCCTTTGTCGTGTACACCCCACCTTGCATGGTCCTGAGACTGAGAACATTGGAATCTTGAGCTGTAACGTAGACACGGATCAAGAACTCTCTCTTTTGGGCAAGACTTCTTAAATTATTTAGTAAAAATACAACGGCGTATGTTGCCTTTTCTTTTTATAATTACTGAAACTGAATAACAATGTCACCGATTAGAATTTTCTTAGATATATGCGGTAGATGATTACTGAAATTAATGTTGCAAGAAGGATACTGATTTGTTTGCTTCTGGTTCTTATCCTTCTCCCTCTGCCTTCAATAATTCGGTGTGCAAAGATGTTGAGAAGAGAATCCGTGCATATCAATTTTGCAGGTCACCAAGGATGGATGTCCAATCATCTTCCATGACGACTTCATCTATACTGAAGAAGATGTAAGTTCGTACTCCATGATACTGTATCTGCTCCTCGCAAAAAAAAAATGCTACTGTATCTGCGAATACCTGTATAATTTCTTTTTGCCTTGGTAAATTTTAACGATCGTCTGTTTTTTTTTCAGGGCAACATTTCAAAGAAGCGTGTCACTGACCTTCAGTTGGAGGACTTCCTTCAGTATGGTCCACAAAATGAGCAGGGAAAGGTATGACATAAGACCAGATTACTCGTTTGATTATGAACAATTAAGGTTAAGGAGCACTTGCTGATACCTTTTCTTTTCTGCTGAATGAAGGGTGGGAAGCCCTTGCTCCGCAAGATGAAGGATGGCCGAATGCTGAACTGGAATGTGCAGTCAGAGGATGCTCATTGCACGCTTCAAGAAGCATTCGAGAAGGTCAATCCAAGATTGGGCTTCAACGTTGAGCTCAAATTTGATGACTACGTTGAATACCAGGAGGAAGAGCTCACTCGCACCCTCCAGGCTGTCCTGAAGGCATGTATAGTAGATCATATTCATAATGTTTGCTGAGAATTACTCGTCTAACGGTGTCTTCCAATTTATTTGCAGGTGATTTTTGAGTATGCCAAGGACAGGCCTATTCTTTTCTCTAGCTTCCAGCCCGATGCTGCACAGCTCATGCGAAAATTGCAAAGCACATACCCTGTAAGTACACAAACACATACAGTATGAAGCATGGTAACAATAGTTTTCATACCACGAACAGTACTGACCAATCAACTCATCTCTCTTGTGTTATTGAAATCAGGTCTACTTCTTGACGAACGGGGGAACAGAAATCTACACTGACGTGAGGAGGAACTCGTTGGAGGAGGCCGTCAAGCATTGCCTCGCCAATGGCCTGCAAGGGATAGTTTCAGAGGCTCGCGGAATATTCAGGCACCCTGCTGCCATACCAAAGATCAAAGAGGCAAACCTCTCCCTACTGACATACGGAACATTGAAGTAAGCAGTCCGCGAACAAAATTTGTAGCATCGCATGGGAAACATGAATCGAAATGCTCAAAACTGATGTTTCTTTCCTTTTGTGCAGTAACGTGCCAGAGGCGGTGTACATGCAGCACCTGATGGGCGTCAACGGCGTGATCGTCGACCTGGTGCCGGAGATCACCGAGGCTGTCTCGGAGCTCATTGCTGTGCCGGAGCCTGAAACGGAAGTCGAGGGTCTGAGCAACCAACCAGCAAAGGTCGCCGCGACGCCAAATTTCTCGCAGCGCGAGATCTCCTTCCTGCTGAGGCTCATCCCTGAGCTCGTGCAATAATGCCTCGCCTCGCCTCGCCGTCCTGGTCATTACGCATTGTTGGTGATCATGTATTATTAATTACTGATCAAAATACAAGAAAGAAGCCCTTGTGCAGGGCACACGCACGCTTACGGGTTTGATGGCTCTTGTCTTGAAATGAGTCTTTGGTGGGAAGAATCTTGTCATTTAAGAGTATTAAATAAAGTTTAATTACAAAACTAACTGCAGAATCCCTGGTCTAAATCGCGAGACGAATCTAACGAGGGTAGGTAAGTCATGATTAGACGTTGGTTACTGTAGCATTAATGTAGCATCACTGTAACAAAATATAGATTAATTAGGCTTGTTAGATTCGTCTCGTAAAGATGTACCTATTTGTAAAAAGATTTTGTTATTAAATTTTATTTAGTACTCTTAAATAATAAGATTCTCTTTAATGTGATAGGTCTAAATGCTAAATGCTAAAGCAACGAACATCCCCTAACTTATGTTGGGACTTGGGCGTTGGGAGTGTAGGGAGATTGCTCGTGCTGTGTAAGGATGGAGCGGGGTCCTGATAATGTCTGACAACCCTCGGACCCCAGAAGAGTCTTGAGTGTGTACTACTACTGTATCTGTAACGAAATGTTTGGGGAAGTTACAGTGACATGTCGAATTGGTAGAGGGGTGTTCGTTGCATGGGGTCTAAAATTTAGAGAGAAGAATCTTGTCATTTAAGAGTATTAAATAAAGTTTAATTACAAAACTAACTGCAGAACCCCTGGTCTAAATCGCGAGACGAATCTAACGAGGGTAGGTAAGCCATGATTAGACGCTGGTTACTGTATCATTACTGTAGCATCACTGTAACAAAATATAGATTAATTAGGCTCGTTAGATTCGTCTCGTAAAGATGTACCTATCTGTAAAAAGTTTTTGTCATTAAATTTTATTTAGTACTCTTAAATAATAAGATTCTTTTTGATGTGACAGGTCTAAATGCTAAATACTAAAGCAACGAACACCCCCGAAATGAAGTTTATGGCTATGGCTGGGGATGACAGTGATGACAGTAACAATGTCCACTTGTGATGAACGTGCAGCAGAAAAGTAGTACCTGATGCCGTGGACGTGGTCGATTATAAATCAGAAGAAAAAAAAATGATACAAACGTACGTAATCCATCAGCAGGGCTGTTCGTTTTCCCAAAATGGCATCGGTCGCCATTTCTGTGCGACGAGTTTCATGAAAAAACGGAGGTACAAAGTGAAACAAAGAACACTTTCACCTGGTTCAAAATGTAATTTTGGGGATGGGTTAACTCGCGACCCTTCCATGAAGCTGCCACGTGTCCTGCTGTTGTTCTTCAAGCTCCTCCGCCGCCTCCCGCCACGGCGCGCCGCCGCCCAAGCGTCGCCGGCGCCGTCCCTCCCGGCCTGGAACTCTCCGATCGCCGGCCGGCGCCGTCCCTCGCTTTGCCTCCAGCGCGACAGAGTTTTCGTTTGGAAAACACGTCAAATACAGGCCAGATCAAAATCAGCCCAACAGTTCAAACTTGGGCTTTCAACCACGTAGCAGGGCCAGCCCAGCAGCCCGTTAAGTGAGAGCACCCCTGAAGCAAAGCCTCGAAGAGCAGGAAAACCCTACAACCGCTGCCGCGCTTGAGGTTGGCGGCTCCTTCCCGTTCGCCTCGCTTCCGTCCGGCCGTCCCCCTCGCCGCCGCGGCACCTCCGAGGTCCAAATTTCCGGCATCACCGCTTCCTCCAGTCCGCCCCCCCCCCCCCCCCCGGTTCTTTGAACGCCTGCTCAACTCGCGCCCGACCCGATGGCCTTCGCCCCTCCGCCCTGCACTGCCCTCCTTGGTGCGGTGCAGGGCCGGTCTCGCCATGGCGCCTGCGCGCGTGGATGCCGATAAGGTGAGCCCGCTGCTTCATTTTCTTCCTTCCCCTTTTCCCCTCTACCCATGCGGTCTTCTCATGGTTCCTATCTTCCACTGCGATGTTGGCGCTTGCAGGATGCTCAGGACGAATTGGAGATGGAGGTGCAGAAGTATACGCGGGGCAAGGCCGTCAATGTGAAGGTAATCCGTTTCTGTGCTCATAAATTTTATGAGTGTCAGCTGTGCTATGTTAGCATGAGTTTCATCAGCTGTTTATGCTGCTGACAACGACTATTTGGCCGTGGAATGTTTTTTTCAGCGACTGCCGGACAAGAAGTTGAAAGGGCAGCTCACTGTGAGAGAGAAGCTCTATGGCCAGTCTGCGAAAGCTGCTGCGAAGGCTGATAAGGTGTGTGCAATTTCTTTACACCCACATTGCTGTGGCCTTGCGACGACATGTCTTCAAATACTCAGATTTGCAAAATTTAGCAAGTAGCTTTAACACTAGAAACTTGAGGTACATTGTTCTCACATTGTTAACATTGGACGGTTGATACAAGGGAACCAGATGTTATAAAACTTGTGAGTGTTTTTCTACACAGTTATTGTTTAGCTGTTGCTGTTCCGAGGCTTCCTGAAGATATAGGTTGAGTGATTCGAGGTAGTCCTGTATGAATCTTTGTGGACCTTCCAGTCATTTCGAAGAGCCCTCTTGCATAACTTTAATATGATTATTGAATAGAAGTATAGCGTTACCATCATTTCCATCCTATTTGACTCCTTATGCTTCTTGCTCTACTTGATGGATAGACTCTTGAACTGAGTGTTGTAAATGCCTGAGAATTTATCTTCTGGTGATTGATATCTGTTATACCATTTTCAGTGGCTTAAACCTACGGAGGAAGGTGGCTTAGAGCCTGAAGGGTTGGAGAAGACATACAGATTTCAGCAAACTGACATTCTGAAGGAGGCGCCTATTTCGAGTTCAGCTCAAGCCTTTGATATGATCTTACCGGGTAAATGTGTTGAATGATTTTAGTTTTCTGGAAGCTATGTCAATCGAAACCTGTTGCAACTGTTTGATATTATTGCCTCACAAAAGCCTGATAAAGTAGAGACAAGAAATCTCAATTGTGACCACTGAGGACTATGACGGTCTGACTTGCTCTTGACTTATGCAGTACTTGGTCCTTACACACTAGAATACACATCTAATGGCCGCTACATGCTAGTGGGTGGACGAAAGGGTCAGCTTGCGTTGATGGATATGTTGCATATGGATCTCATCAAGGGATATCAGGTCAGTTTGTGATTTTGAATCCTGTCCCTCCATGTCAGTTTTCCACCATAATAATTACATGGCATTGCAATTGGCTTTCTCTTGCTACCGAACTAGATGTGCGAGAGGGCTAAAATAATAAAAAGTGGCATGAATGAAAGTATGTTGAAAATATGGCTATTTTTATTTTGTGATGATTGAGGAGGAAAATTATCTTATGGAACCTGTAGTGTTGGAGATCCAAGAACTTCTAAGAGTTTATATATGGACTGACATGCACCGTTTATGTAAAAGATTGAAGTGTCTAGAACTTGTTTACGCTGTTGACCGCTACTAGATTGGTGTGTGTACCTACCAGATGGCAGATTGGTGTTGACTGCTACAACAACTTCTCATATTTATATAACAAGGTTTTCTGGTGGCCCACTCTCTTGGCCGTATGCAGTTTAGTACTTTTATCTTTTTTTTTTAATCAAAATTTCTGTTTCTTACGCTTTGTTTGGTTACAAAATTTGGATCAACTTTGATTTTAAACCAGATTTTTTTTTTGCCTTAGGTCGTAGGTAATAAGTTTCCATTTATATTTTTGGTCCCTGTTTATTTGATGATCTTCATTATAGGGCTAGTGGCCTTAGGCTAATGATGACGTATCTTTCGTTCCATGTCAAAATTGTTCATGTCCCCTATGTTGTAGATCTTTCCCCACAATTTAATAATCCTGGTCATTTCTATACATATCTTAGTTCTGTCATAATGCCCTTCATGCATATTGTATTTCTCTGATCTTGCTTTGATATCTTTAGGTGAGGGAAACTGTTCGTGATGTAGCATTCTTGCATAACGAGCAGATGTATGCAGTCGCTCAGAAAAAGTAATTGTTTTGACTTTGCTCTAAATTGTTCTATACTTTCCTATATAGCTCAAAATATATTAACATGTTCTGTCTGCTGCTAAAGTTTAATTTCCATTACATAATCTTATTGTTAGCTGCGTGTTGTAGGAGTACCTGATAATTTCCTTTTGAGTTTGAATGGTCTCAAAATGCATGTCTGGAATTATTCTCCATTACTGAATTAATTCATTGATCAGTCCTGCAATTGATTTTTTAATTCGGTATTAGACCAAGTAAATTTGTATGTGGTACCCATTGATGCTTAATTCTTTTTAGTGGCTGTAAAAAACTATTGGTCTTTAGTTCCTTTGAATTTTTACATTTCATATTTACTCATTGGAATAATATTGAAATAGGTACACCTACATGTACAACCGACATGGTACAGAAATTCACTGTCTAAAGGTAAGCAAAGCATGATGACTATGTCCTTTTTTTTCCTGGTGAACTTGTATAGGACTAACAAGGTTGCCATAACACGGGAATGGTTGATTTTCACATGTTTGTCGTACGATTACAAGAAAGAGAATTTTTCATATATTCTGTGCTGTTATGATCCCCACAAATATTATGACACATGAGCTACTTCTAAAGGATCCACTATTTGATTACCTAATCACACATGCCAACTTTTATTCCAGCCCTTGCTGGAAATATTACTAAATGCTGCTGTGAATCATGTTTTCTTGAAAAATAGCATTGTTTTGTGAGAATGGTATGTCTCCTGATCTACTTTACAGTTGGATAAGTAGTTGTGCCCCTCCCCCGAATACAGGCTCGGTGGTAAAACAGCCTGCATCTCAAAGATATTTGCCACTTAAACACCTTTTCCTTTTTTTTTTCTTTTTCATTTTTCTCACTGGATCTTCAAATGAATTTATGTCCTAAACAGTTTATTTATGAATAAAATACGTAAAGGATACCTAACTCATGGTGGGGCTGATTGGTGTCCCTGATCTTTTGAAATAAGCACTCAAAAGGTCCAAACCAGAGAAGTCGTAACCTGAGTTTTGTTGACCTAAGTGATGCTCTTAGTGCCTTGTTTATATAGTTTGGGGACCTCGATCAGCCCTAACCTGAGTTGTGGACCTAGATGACAACACGGAACAAGCATAGGGACTCTCCTTGCACTTTTCACTCTTTTTGTTTACTACAAGTTTAATGTAGGATGGAATATCTTTGGAATGTAATTTTGTTTTCCACGCTACACCAGAACGGTTTAGCAACATAAACTGTTTATTTTCGCATTCTTTCATTACATAGCTAGATATATCCTCCTAAATTCATTGAAGAAATACTGCTATGTCAACAGGAACACGGTAAAGCATTGAAGCTCCAGTTTCTGAACAAGCAATTCCTCTTGGCGTCGATAAATAGCTTTGGGCAGCTACACTACCAAGATGTGAGCACTGGTGAGATGATTGCAAATTACAGGACTGGTCTGAGCCATACTGATGTTATGCGGGTCAATCCCTACAATGCTGTTATTGGCCTTGGGCATTCCTGTGGCAAAGTTACCATGTGGAAGCCAACCAGTGTGAAACCCCTTGTCACTATGCTGTGCCATTGTGGCCCCATGACTTCTGTTGCATTTGATAAGGGTGGCCATCTTATGGCAACGGCAGGTACCGACCGTAAGATAAAAATTTGGGATCTAAGGAAATATGAGGCTGTAAAATCTTTTGCAGCTCGTGCTCAGTCCTTGGATTTTAGCCAGAAAGGGTTGTTGGCCTGCAGTAATGGATCTCGAGTGGAGATATACAAGGATTTCGGTGGGCATGACTATAAACTTTATATGAAGCACAGAATAACGAAGGGCTATGAGGTTGGGAAGGTTTCATTCCGCCCTTACGAAGATATTTTGGGGGTCGGGCACTCAATGGGCCTTACTTCCATTATTGTTCCAGGGTCTGGTGAGCCGAACTTTGATACTTTTGTTGACAACCCCCATGAAACTACCAAGCAAAAGAGGGAGAAGGAGGTGCATGCTCTCCTTGATAAACTTCCACCAGAGACTATCATGCTTAACCCAAATATGATCGCCACTGTAAGACCACCGAAGAAGGAGAAGAAAACCAAGAAAGACATTGAGGAAGAGATGGAAGAAGCTATTGAGGTTGCCAAGAAGACTGAGATGAAGAAGAAGACCAAGGGTAGGAGCAAACCCAGCAAGCAGGCTAAGAAGAAAGAGGAAGAGGTTTTCAGAGCTAAGAGGCCTTTCCTGGATCAATCTAAGGAAAATGATGGGCGGCCTGACAAGAAGCAACGGGTAGGTGAGGAGGCACAGCTGCCAAAAGCCTTGCAGCGGTTTGCCAAAAAGACGTAATTGCGGTATTTATTGCTGTGGATTTATCATCACGGTGCCTTTATAGTTTAGCGGTTTAGTGTTTGAAATATCAATTGAGGAAATAGTGCGCGAAAAGAATGTATCAAAATTTTGTTCTTAACTAGTGATATTTTGCTGTCTTCTTCTCTGTTCGGAGTAACACCTTTCATTCTGTGGATGAAGCAGATGCTTCAGAGTTATGTGTTTTCCATTGATTTTAGGTGGCAACCTTGTACTATCGGCCCATAAAGCACTTGTACGAGTGGCATGCTTTATTTGGAGTGGAAACGGATGGCATAACCTTGATCTAGATTGAAGCATTTGCGACTTTCAGTGGTACGGTGGTTTCTTGTTTAGCATCAGTGTGCCTAAGCATTTAGCTTGGCTGCATGTAAACTTATACACGAGTAAATTGTGCACAAAATAATGCACATACACTTTGTTCCCTTGGGAGTTAACAGATTTGCCATTCTGATCGTAAAGTTCATATGCTGTAGCGCGAGTCCGATCGATGCTCAGGTTTGGAAGTGCCACTTTCCGTATAGCGTCGATCGCACCTCGGTAAAGAGAGATGGAGATCTCAGATCTTGGTTTAGCAGCGGCTGCCTGTCCTTTTCTTTCGTGAAAGGTATGATGTGGTGTGATTCTGATCCCGTGATTGGTGCTTGGCGACTTGGCGTAGAACGAGCGTGGTGACGCGGCGGTTCTTCGGGTTAATGAGGCTTGGAGTTGTTACTCGTCTGCTTGCAATGAAACGTGGATGGGCTAGTTTACTCTCTACCTGAATGTTTATTTTGAGAGAAACATCTGTTTCCTTATCGATCAAGCAAACACGAATTTAAATTCAAATATTGTAGAATTGGATACAAATAAGATGTTGGAGTGCCCAAGATCCAAAACACAGTATCTACTTTACCGCAAAAAAGGAAAATAAATACAGTATCTACTTGGTATTAATTTCGTTTGCAGAAGGGTAGAATTGGCAGCGAGTCGTGCTTGTTTTCATTTTCGTTATTTTTGGGCCAAGAGAAAAATAAATAAAGAGGGAAAGGATCTGCGCGGCCGCCACCTCTTCCTCTCGTGTTCCCCTTGCGGAACAGAGGAACAGATCGCCAAGGCACCCCTCCCTCCTCCACCTCCGGCTGATCGAATGGCGTCCCGCCTCGCCTCCCGCCTCCTCCTCCGTCGTCCTGCCGCTGTACGTAACCTCCTCTCTGTATGCCTCTATCTCGTTGAGTGATCTGATGCGATTGCTGGGGTTGGATCGGCTCCATTTTTTTTTTTCGCGAATACGATCGGCTCCATTTGGATTGTCCGGTTGCATTGATTGGGCCTTCCCTCTGGTCGCTCCAAACAATTTTGCATTGGATTGTTGTATGGGTAATGGTGGCCATGCTGGTGGATGGATATTGGAATTGCCTCCGATGATCCGATATCACGTAGTGGCTTGACTTGCTGGTTACGCCATGGTTGGGCAAGCTCGGTTTGATGCTTTCTGTGTTAGAGGATTTCTTGATGTTTGAATAGATTATTAATCTAGCGACCTGGCCCCTGCTTGGTGGTCCATGGCCTGGTTGACTGAATGTGGGCACAAATAAATAATTTCTAAGCGACACACGTGCGCGAAGTGACTTTGGTTTGCAATCATTTGCTGGTGATCTGCCAGCATTTGGATACCGTTTGATGGTTGGCTCAAGCGTATGGCACGCTCTGTTTGATCGAATTTCAACACCCTAGCAAACTGAAACCGAGTGTTGCAGTGTTACTGTAAATCTTGGAACGAACTGTTTGCTTGGTCTGTATGGTCCTACTAGACAAAAGGTGATGATAGGGACTGATTTGGTCGGATGGATTAGTTGAGGATCACATGAGTTTAATGCCGATATGCCATTAGAATCAGCCATAACGCCACAAGTTGTTTTTGCTGCTCTTAATCGGTTGAAATTAACTTGGAATTTTAGCTGCGTGCACACTGAACAAAGTGGGGTTTGGTTTGAAACTTCGCTTTCGACAGAGTTTTCAAACCACAATTGACTTCCTAAAACTACATGTATTTCACACTGAAGGGATTTTCTGTAACAATTTGGTTTCCCCTTCCTTTATCCTCTTCCAAATAGGACTGGGTTTTCCATCTACAAGTAGCATAGCATTCAACCTTTGTACATTATGCATTTTATTATTTTTGTATATTTGTAACTTATTTAGTTTCCCTTTGTAAATTTCATATCTGATATTATGTGTCACTTGCAGACAATTTGTCTCTTAAGGAGTTACAGAAATGTCAGACAATTCAGCACTCAGATGCTTGAAGGTCATTACCTCTGCTCATGTATATATTGATTGTGTATAGTAGTTGTGGCATCTAATGTTTTTTCACAACATTTACAGCAGCCGCTCCCAGATGCTCAAAGCCAACACGGTAAGGAATAGCTGCACGCTTCATCATTTTGTGATTTCTTGTCATGTTTGTTACTGCAGTAATAGTAAAACCACATCTGTCGTTGACTAAAATGCGACTTTTAATTTGTTTTTAGTGAACGCTATTACCTTCCAAACGCTTCACCTTATCAACTTTGGAGTAGATCATTTGCATCAGAGAATGGTAAGATATATCAGTCCTGTAGAGGAAATAACTACATTGCAAATAGCTTACTGACGAATACTTCCTGATTCCCATCTTTTCATCTTAAGGTGATTTGGTTGAAGCTGTTGTGCCGTTCATGGGTGAATCCGTTACTGACGGAACCCTCGCTAACTTCCTAAAGAGTGTGCACCTCTCTCCCTTCCTCCTTCCTTTATTCCCTGCCTCTCTCTGTCCGCTGATGATATGTTATCTTCTTTAGAACCCGGTGACAGAGTTCAAGCTGACGAGCCTATAGCCCAGATTGAAACTGATAAGGTGATGTTTGCCCCTGGATGATAGTTTTCTGTTATACTATTAGTTTTTTATGCTCTTCTTGTGATTAAAAATTTCTCCCTTTGATTTGCAGGTTACAATAGATGTTGCTAGTCCAGAAGCTGGAGTAATTGAAAAGGTATTTCTCTGTGATCGTCATATCCGTTAACTTTCTTAACATTTGCCTTCAGTTGGCTGTTTGATGGCAGGAGTACATTTCTTACCACATTGTTGTTCTGCAGTTCATTGCCAGTGAAGGGGACACAGTTACTCCCGGCACAAAGGTTGCTATCATATCTAAGTCTGATGCACCAACTGACTCCCATGCTGCAGCATCTGAAGAGGCCTCCCAGAAGGAAACCCTTCCACCACCTCGGTCTGAGAAAAACAAGGTTGAGGAGAAATCGCCAAAAGTAGAACCCATCAAAACACAGGAGCCAAAAGAGACGACCCCACCGCTGAAATCCTCCTCTTCAGAACCTCAGCTTCCTCCAAAGGAAAGAGAGAGACGGGTCAGTTAATAATACCTATCACTTTCTTTAATATAATTGGTGCATTACGATATGGAATTATATAGACTTTTTCAGTGGTGTAAGGTGTTCAGCCTTTGTAATTGCAGGTACCCATGCCAAGGCTTAGGAAGCGTATTGCAAATCGTTTGAAGGATTCTCAGAACACTTTTGCCATGTTGACTACATTCAACGAAGTCGACATGTAAGTGCATAAAATAGATATGTTTTCTAGGATGCTTGTAGCTTATGGTCCTGACGTAAGCCTATGTTTAGCACTAAACAGGCACATGCTTCCAAGTCCCAACCAGCGTTGTTTGATATTTTAAACTTAAGTATTGCCTATTATTCATGTTCGTAGGAAAATATGATCGTTGCGAATAGAAGTTCTTGACTTGTTCAACTGAGCCCACATATTCCTGAGTAGTGTTTCGAGACGTATACAAATCTCTTTACTGAAAAATGTTCCTCAGACTAAGATTGCTACATAACCCCTCTTTAGTATTTCTTATTATTGCATCTGTTTATTCATTATTTGTGCTATCGTATAGGACTAATATGATGAAGCTGCGTTCTGATTACAAAGATAACTTTGTTGAGAAGCATGGTGTCAAGTTGGGTCTGATGTCTTGCTTTGTTAAGGTAACTGCAATCAGATGAGCTGTTTAAACTGTAACTTCATCTTGCGGTGCTTAGGCGAATCTCAGTGCATACTTTTATTTCACACTTTTGAGAGTGCCGCGTCAGATTGAGAGTTTTCACATGATAAATGAAAGGACCTCTCTCAATGCATAATTTCATGGTTTCATAGACAAAGCATAACATTAAATTGTTGCATTTAGATTGGTCAAAACATTTTGGGATGAAAGTTTTTGCTCTCAATGGGTCTTTCAATAAGCTTTCATATATATGAAACCGTGCCACATACCTCTCATGGGGATGAAAGGGATTTCTCCTCTTTCATCTTAATTGATGTGCCATGTCATCCATTTTGATGATGTGGCGCCTTATTTAATGTTGATGAAAGGCCCATTGAGATTGGCCTTATACCACTTGCTTTTGCAGGCTGCTGTTTCGGCCCTTCAAAATCAGCCTGTGGTTAATGCTGTTATTGATGGTGATGACATCATATACAGAGACTACATTGACATTAGTGTTGCTGTTGGCACTTCCAAGGTACTCCTGTTGTGCTCTTTCTTCAGTACTCTTAACTGCTATTCTGTGTATGGATGTAATGAATTTTATATGTATAATGGTTATTTTAGGGGCTTGTTGTGCCTGTCATTCGTGATACTGATCAAATGAACTTCGCGGACATAGAAAAGGGGATAAACAGCCTTGCAAAGAAAGCAAATGAGGGGGCACTCTCAATTGATGACATGGCAGGGGGAACTTTTACCATATCAAATGGTGGTGTCTATGGAAGCCTTATCAGCACGCCGATTATCAACCCCCCACAGGTTCTCTTTTTTGTGGCTGACCGGAAATCCTTTTTTCTTTTGTCAAATTATTATGTGGTAGAAATGGGTATTTAACACTTTGCATCTGATGCAGTCAGCAATTCTCGGAATGCACTCCATTGTTCAACGCCCTGTAGTTGTGAATGGCAGCATCATTGCAAGGCCAATGATGTACGTCGCTCTGACATATGACCATAGGCTGATCGATGGCAGAGAAGCTGTGCTGTTCTTGCGCCGCATCAAGGACGTGGTTGAAGACCCACGGAGGCTCCTCTTAGATATATAGTCAAGATACTGCTTTGATGCAAATACCATTTATCATCCCTGCTTTCGAAATAATTGCATGCAAAATTTTGACTGGTGTCGTTGCTTGCCGGCCTCACAGTTGTAAAGGAGAGCGCAATGGGAGATGTTCCTTTTTGTCTTTGATGTGGTATTATAACATGGGTTGTTTTGTGAGGGATGTAGTTCCTTCAACATGTTTTCACGTTTCACCATTGCTAATCATTTACACTTTTGGTCAAACATTACGGCATATGTTTTTTTTTTGTTCATGTCATGGTGATCGTCGACTACTTTGCAACCTCTTGTTATCACTATAGATGCTGTGTTTCAAAGGTATGAAATTATGCTCAATTAATACATCCGGAACGCAACAGGCCTCTCCAGGTGGTCGGTCACAGTACCATGCGGCGGCGGCGGCCGGCGATCTCTCTATTCATGTGGTACCTGATGGAAGCCGTCGTCAGCCGAACCAGGCGCTTCTTTTGTAGTCGATGAAGGCCGTGAGGAAGCTGGCGCCGATGCCTTGCGCTGGTGCTGCTTTGCCGGATGCTGTCAGCCATTCCTCTTCGCTCTGAGCACAAGACGGTTGATATCGGAGAATGCTGTATCCTGAATGCACCTCCTATCCATAATTAATACTCCCTCCGTTCTTTTTTATACGACGCAGTTGACTTCTTTTGTTACTTTGACCATTCGTCTTATCTATATATATTTGTGCAAACAGCAAGTGACGGAGCTGGACACAAAATTAAGGAGGGGCCAGACAAACTCCATCAAAAATTTGAAGTTCAAAAATTTGCCAAGTTGCACCGTATTTTCATTGTTCACATCGGTGTTTCGAATTTCGAATTAAAAAATTTACGGGCCAAGGGCGATAAAAGAAAATGGCAAAATTCGGTGAAAATTGGCCGGTTTTGGTCCAAATATTTCTGAAATTTGAATGAAATTTGGCAAAATATTTCAAAACCGGTCAAAAACATACCGAAACCGGTAGGTAAGTCCAAAATTCGGCGAATTTTTTTTTCACTGGTTCACATACACCGTCGTATTGCTTAGAAAATTTGGACATAGATTCATCAAAGATTTTATTATCCTACAAGTTGCAATCACATATCATGTTGCTTGCACTAGTTAAGACAACTACAAATACAATTGGGGGAAGAAGAAATTATGGCTTGTTGCTTACATGACTTGGCTGCTGGGCTTGAGAGCACGACTGCGTTTGGTAGCTCAGCTAGCTAGACAAACTAGCTCCTGCCAACTACACTACATATATAGTTATGATCAATAACTGTTTTCGGATTCTTTTGTGATGGGGATTGTGTTGATGCCTATCAATCGAAGAGGGAGGCATTCATCTGCGCACAAATTCACTAGCTCCTGCAGCCTTAGACTTCACCTACACTGCTACACAAGAACTTGTCGCCGGCAATGAAGTGGAGCGATGGAGTTCGCACAAATCAGATGTGAGAAGAGGAAGAAGGGACAAGCTGGGCCTTGGTTCAGCGAGGCATGCATACCACGTCCGGTCAGGCGGCAGGCCTCCTCTTCTACAAACTATTCGACTATGGGCTACGGCCTACGGGTGACAGCTCATAAAATCCAGACCACGGCCCATAATGGCTGCTACTCCCTACTCTAATTCGTCTTCTTCGTTGGTTTCTTCGTATCGAGGCTCCTTGGCTGTCAATGGCGGCACGACCGCACGAAACAGCAGGCGATTTGAGGAAAAATTGGGGGGGCCAGCGACTACCATGTAGAGTGGTTGCGTCGAAGTTAGGGGGGGCCATGGCCCCTGCCCCCCCAGCTCCGCCATTGCAAACAACTAAATATATAGGTTAATCTTAAAATGCTTTTGATGATGGATCTAATAATATTGATTTCACATTAAATAACTAATTACATAATCATATATTGTTAGTCAAAGGTCAATGAAAAAATCAATTACGTCATATAAAAAAGAACGGAGGAAGTAGTAAAAAAGAAAGAACTTTACAAGCCGTCGAGAAGCACTGCCCCACCACCACTCCGTTCCCCGGACCTAGTTGGGTTTACACGGCTGCCGTTTTCACTTCTCGCAACATCGACTGGGATAGATCTCGACCTCGATGGGGCGAGGACGACGCCGTCGACGCCGCGGTGCACCATCGATCTCGGGGAGCCAAGTTCGCGAGCTTTCTCTCGCTCCGACAGATTCGATCCCGCATATCGGTGAGCCGCCAGGGCAAATCTTAATTTGCGACGAAGAGAAAGGAAACCCTTTTTGTTTTAGAAGCACATGCATCGATCGGCAAGTTAGTGTTCATTGGATCTGGAGCCGGGGTATTGCAAAGTGTGTTTGCCTGATGAGTATGTTTTTTGACTTGTGTTGGCAGCTGCCGCTCTGGGGAACGCTGGGTTTATCTTGGTGCTGTTTGAGACGCCCTCTGGCTTTGCAATTTTCTGTATCGACGGTGCCCTCCTTTACCTGCCAGGTGCCATGGAGGTACGTGCTTGCTTTGTTATTCCGTCCGTCCATATATAGTTGCGCACTCGCTCTCCTCCTTTTGTTATTGACCTGCTGATGTTTCTTTCTGTTTCCAACGGAATGTATGGGCAAACTTCGCCAGCTACTCTAGGGCACAAGATGTTAGTGCACTTTCAGATTTTTTTTTTCTTCTCATTATTAGTTTTTTTATGTTATTCCTTTCCAGTTTAATCCACCATGTTTAGTTTACAGTAGGCTCAAGCTCAAGGTTTTAAATTGATGACTTCTGGAACTGAAAGTGTTGTCCCTACAAAAACATGAATCAAAAACCGGATGGAGTAGCAAACTTATATGGTACTACCGGTTTGTCTTGTTCTTTTGCCTGTGTGGCATTAGGAACAATCCATAATCTCAAGTGTAGTCTGCACTCCACAATCAACACTGTTGTGATTCGACAATTATACATGTTGTTGTCTGTACTATACAAGTAACGTGCCCTTAATCCTTAATATCCTTTAAAAAATCATGGTGCTATTACGAAAAGGTACTTTTCACAACTCAGGTAAATTAATTTCTCACAAAATTATTCCTCAAAATAAATCTCACAAAATTTTGCGGAAGTCATTGGGGACGCGGCTATGTCCTTGCAATTGAATACAGTGTTTTTAAAACGTTTATATTTGAGATATACCTACAGAATTGACCCAATGAGCTCATGATTACGAGCCATATTGTACGATTTTGATTGGTTTGTATCTTCGCCTAACATGCTCGTCATTGCTTTTTTTTTTTATCAGGCCACTTGGCTGAAAGGATTTCAAACCTTGGTGGACAAATCGAGTGCCATTAATCTTGATACCGGTGTTGATCGTCAGCTTACTCTATTGATCCTCAACTGTCTCAGTGAAGAGCAGTATATCGCTGTTGGAAAGCCTGAATATAAAGCAGCCATTGAAAAATACCTGGTCGGTATAAATCTTGTCTTACACTCCATACAGCTGTGAACTCACCATTTTTTTTTGCTGCTACTGTCAGAAAATATCCTGCATTTACAACGAAGTGGTGATGGAGGTGATGTGGGTTTGAAGAATCTCCTGCATACCTTGGTACCAAGAGAAAAATTGCGGCTGACGAAGGAGGACCGCAAACAGAAAAGCCACGGGCTAAGCAAACTGCTGGATCGCTACGGTTTTTCTCATGTTGAGCCAGAGATAGTAAGTATAGTCTGTTACGCTCCTTAGTGACATGAGATGCTTCCGGTTTCTGTTCCCTGTCATTTAGTGTTGTATTTTCCGATAGTTTTTGTGATATGCGCACAAATAATCCCTAGTCGTAACAACCCAAAGTTTAAAGTAGTTAATGGGCTTATTGTTGAGAAGGCTGCTGTCTTGTTTGATTGTGATTCTGCTGAGAAGAAAAATTCTGTATTCTTAAGGCGCCTTGGTGACTCTTTGAAGGATCACTTCGGAATGAACACTCAGGATTGGGGCTCCCTTAAAATTGCAACAGCTGTGAAGATGATGTACGACAAAACTGTGGCCAATGATGCTCAAGAGGTAAATAAATCATGATATTCAGTAAATGTGTTTGATCCAGTTGATACTTGTCTTTCATGGAATGAACTAGAGATGCTTTGTTTTCAGATGTTTTCGGCAGACGAGCTAAGGAAGCTTGAGAGTTATCACGAATACGATGGACACAAGTTTCCTAGGGACCCTTGCTTGAGGGTCTACAAACTCATGGCATTGGTACATAAGACGAGGGCACAAACTGTTTCAGAGTTGTCATTCTTGATCGACAAGGCAATGGAAGCGCACGAGGGGACCTAGGCAAATGAACCGGCCTGAATTTTGGACTCTGTTGGGGGGGGGGGGGGGGGGGGGGGGGGGTCCAAAGATGCCATCCAGCCAGACATTTGTGTTACCGTAGTAGACATCTGAATGCATGAGCATCGTTAAATTGCCGTAATGGTTTCACTTTCAACAGACGCAAGCACAAATTAACCTGGGGAAAAGATAAGAATACTACTAGGCCCTGTGATTATTACATCCATAACGCCACCGGCTTCTCCAGGTGGTCGCGGTACCGCGTGGCGATCTCCGGCAGGCGGCAGCCGATAGGATCGAACGCGGCCGCACGTCGCCGCCAGCAGGTACCCGCGCGTTCATGTCGTCCTAACTTTTTATACTAGTGTTTTAAGAGACAAACAGGCCCCCCGTCCATATTGCGTTGCACAAACAGGACAAGGTTAAAACGTTTGCAGCTCCAGGTTTGACAGTTAAAAGCTCAAAAGGAAAATTACAGGTGCTCAGAGCACAAGTACTCATCCACTTGTCTGCTGCTCATCAGACAGCTCTTCATTGTCTCCGCGCCATGAGACGTCTTCCTCAGGACCCTTGCTGGCTGGCTCTCCTCATGCCAATTGCCAAGCCTCTCCGGCTGTGAGGCCAGGTCCTGTTGGGCCTTCAGCCATGTGATGAAGGTTTCCACATTCTATGTCGGGCACAGTGGTGACCAGTTCTTGACCATATCCCTGATCCTTCTCCATAACCATACATCCTGGCAACCTTTCCATTTGCCACTCTGAAAAAGCATATAATTCCTCAGTTTCCATAAACCCCATATAACTGCAGAGCTAAACATATTCAACACTTTATGTTTTTTGTTACTAATCCGGAACTTTGCAATCGATTCAAAATCAGCAGCTAATTAAGTTATAACCAGTAACAGTAGCTAACCTTCTTCTTTTTTTTTTAGAACAAAGTAACAGTAGCCAACTTTTTTTTTTTTTTTGAGAAATTACACAGTACAACTCAGACACTCACAACGCACGCACACTCACCCCTATGAACGCACATACGCAAACCCTACCCCTATGAGCATCTTCGAAGACTGAGCCGGCAAATTCTCCAGATTCCCGAAGTCACCACTGGCGCCTCGCTGTCGACGGCCACGTCGCCTACCGCTGAAAGCACAAATGCCGTTAAATCCTAGAAAATTCGCTCCCACCGGGAGTCGAACCCAGGACCTCAAAGATATTACTCGGATGCCTTAATCGTTAGGCCAAGACCCCTTTCACAGTAACAGTAGCCAACTGAGACCAGATCCTACTGGCTACCACACAATCAAACAGGAGATGGGCGTGGTCTATGGGCCTCGATGATGAGCAAAGCGTATCTGGGCATGGTCGATGAGCCTTGGTGATGAGCACGCTTACTTGGGCAACAGCCCACAGAGGCGTAGAATTGCATTGCATCCACCAGGCCTCTTCGTTCTATCACATACAGGAATGCCTGCCGGATCGGCCCGTTTAGTGTAGAGGCCCATGTATGAAGCAGCTCAGCAGAGACCCTTTTGTCGTTGGCTAGCAGGTAGCAGCGTCGGGCTCGGAGTTGCGGCGATGCGGCGCTCCACGGCCGCTCTCATGGCGGCGGCGGCGTCGCTGCTGATGCTGCTGCTGGTGTCGCTGGCGTCCACGGAGAAGTGGTACGAGCAGGAGACTCTCCGGATTTTCGTGGAGTGGAAGGCCAAGTACGGGATGACCTACAAAGATGCCGGCGAGGAGGAGTGCCGGTACGCGGTGTTCAAGGACACCCGCCGCCAAGTCGAACGGAACAACGCCATCGACGGCCGGGCAGTCTTCGGCCTCAACGGTCTCAGCGCCCTCGCCCAAGAAGAGGTCTTCCTCGGCGCCAGGTTCCGTGAAGGGGAGGATGCGTACGAGGAGGAGACCCGCCGGATGTTCTTGGGGTGGAAGGCCAAGCACGGGAAGACCTACAAAGACGCCGGCGAGGAGGACTGCCGGTACAAGCTGTTCAAGGGCAACCGCCGCCGCTTGATCGGCTCGCTCAACGCCGCCGCCGCCGCCGGGGGAACCGCATACGGCCTCAACCAATTCGGCGACCTCACCTACGAGGAGGTCCGTGCATCCTGCTACAACCCGGAGATGAAGGGAAAGCTCCTGAGCGCCAGGTGCCACGCCGCAACGGCTGACCTGCCGGACACCGTCCCAGGGAGGCTCATTTCGGACCTGGTAATCATCTTACTAGCATATCCCGCTCCAAATTACTACTAGTAGTCCATATATATTCTCCTCTCATTCGTTACTTGTTTATATGTAGGTTTGCCGGTGCATTGCCATTGAACTGAAACAAAGTACAGAGTCTGAAGGTGAAGCACACATGTGGATCTAAACGTCACTTCTGTTCGTTGCCGGAGAATTTTACTGTATAGAATAAAAATGCTGCTAATGTATTGTTGTAAAATGAAATGAAAATGTATGCATTTCCAACCAATGATAAAGATTGTTTCTCATGTGTGTTTTTGGCTATTTGCTATGTCAAACTGGCGGGCCTCCTAGGTAGCAAGATAACTGACATATTATGATTGATAATACTCATAAAGATATACTGACCAACAATCCTACTCTCCAGCTGCATAATGACATGGAGGTTTGCATTTGAAACTCTACAATTCAATAGTCGATTTCCTTTTTTGATCTATTTTGCTAATATCGTTTTTTATATGTTTATTGTTCTTTATGTATGTCTTTTTTTTTTCAATCATCTTCACTTCCTACTTGCTAGATAACTATATTGATATCTTCTCTCCAGAAGTACTAAGTCTTTTTTACACACACTTAAGTAATAAGTCTTTTTACCAATAACTTTTAATATCAACATCTTCGGAGTCATTTCGTGAAGGGAGAAGTGTGACTCAGAGCTCGTGGACTGCGACATCACGAGTCGTGGCTGCAAAGGCGGGTTCGCAATCCATGTGTTCGACTACACTCTCAAGGACGGTCTGGCGTACTCGTACAAGGCGACTACACCCTCAAGGACGGTCTGGCATACTCGTACAAAGCGATGACATCTGGTAGAACTCTGTCAGGCCGTGGTACGACGAATACTAGCTTCTATGCCATCACTCATGGCCCATGGTGGTTGCAATGACGGAATTTAGTTGAGACTAAAAGGGGTCATGCCCCCCCCCCCCCCCCCCTCTCCAACAACTATCCTTAAATTGCATCATAGGTTGACTAGTTATTTACACTAATATATTAGACATTTATAAACTAATAAATTAGCTTTATGCTAATAAATAATAATAATAATTTGTTCATTGGCTCACTCTTAAGTACCTAGCTCTGTCACTGAGTGGTTGCCATCGCCGTCGGAGAAAACAACATACTAGTGTTTACCAATATCGTGTTCATGAGCTGTGTGGAATTGTGTTCATGAGCTGTGTGGAACTGATGCCGACCACGAGATGTTGCTCGTGTCCGGCCGCGGTAAGTGGCGAATTTACCACGAGGGCGGATTAGGGGGCTTAAGCCCCCCTACCGGCTGTCATGTTAATTTGTATTGTAGTTCGTTGAAAACTTTCGCATGTCAATTTGTATTACTGGATGAGTCCTTGATCGCTAGCTCATCTCCACTGGGGAATGATGAGTGATACCAGTGTAATAATCTAGTGGCTGACTGATTGATGAGACATGAATGTGCCCAAAAAAAAAAGAAAAAAAAAAAAGGAGACCTGAATGTGTGCATGCATGCCCTGATCATGGATGCATGGAATTGCTTGCTCCAGTAAGTATTTATGAATAATTAAGCTGTTTGCTTTCGTTTCGGTTGTTCACTGTTACCATTTCCCTTCTTGTGCCGTCGTTATTCAACTGGATCAAGCTGAAATCTTAGTCTCTGGGTGAAAACGTGAGTGTATTAATTAGTGAAACTAGACAATAGGTGCCCTGTATGTATATTTGTGAAGAGGAGGGATAAATCACAGTTACAACAAAATCGAACATGACATAGCAGATTATACAGTTTCTCCATACGGCTTATGATCGATGTTGACGTGCTCGAACTCGCACCCGTACCGGCGCCACAGCTCACCGTAGTCAAGTCAATCGGGACATCGGGTTCGCGAACGGGATCGCGCCGGCGCGCTTCAACCGGTCGACGCACTCGGCGAACACCTCGGGCGTCTCGATCGACTTCGCCCAAGTGCTCGTAGTCAGTCGATGTCCACGCCGTCGTGGCCGGCCGTACCGGGCGATGTCAGCGACGCCGCCGCGTTGCGCGCTGCCCACCCAAGCGACGATCGAGGACGCCCCGCGTTGAAGCGACCGTGTCAATGTGCATGGCGAAGGCGAGGATCAATTCCAATTCCAAGTCAAATTTTTTGAACTTTGACCAACAATATATATAAATATATAATGTTTAAAACTAAAAAAGTTACATATTATGATAATCCATTTCAAGGTGAATCTAGTGACATTATTTTTGTGTTGTCAATATTTATAGTTTTTTCATAATTGATAGTCAAAGTTTAAAAATTTTGATTTAGGACAAAACTAGATGGACACTATATTTTTGGACGAAGGGAGTAGCAAATAGTTGATATCAGGTGTTATGATTACACGCTTTCCGACCTCCCCTAGGCTGCTGCAGTGCTTCTCCCTGGTGTCGACCGCTACAGCGCCTCTTGAGCAAACGAGCAATTTGAGCCAGCTCAAACCTGTGCCATTTGTCCTACTCTCCAGCTGCATAATGACATGAGGTTTGCTTTGAAACTACAATTCAACAGTTGATTTCTTTTCTTGATCTGTTTCCTGCTATAATTTCGTTTCTTATGTTTATTGCTCTTTATGTATATCTTTTTTTTTCCCAATCACCTTAACTTCTTACTTGATTGGACAGCTATATTCATATCTGCTCTACAGAAGTACTACCAATAACTTTGATTATCAACATATTCGGCGTCTTTTGTTATGGATCGGCGCTGGGGCCTTAGCCCACGGACACAAGAATGAGAGACTCTAGTCTTCTTCTTCCTTGTCTACCTCTACTCTGCCCTTCTACCCTCTTTATAAAGACTTTGGAAACCTAACCCTGGAAGCCGCTACAGTAGCGGCAGCTACTGTAGCGGGCTGTCACAGTACACCGCCGGCCCACAAGGCCCAGCTGGCATCCCCTAACACATTTCATGAAGGGAGAAGTGTGACTTAGAGCGACGTTAGGATGCCTTATTTTTCAATGCCGCAGGAGTTGGTTATTTCCAAACAGTTCAGGAGCTTGTGGACGTCTGCGACACCACGAGCCATGGCTGCAAAGGCGGCTTCGCGATCCACGTGTTTCGAGTACACTTTCATCAATGGGCTGGCGTCTTCAGCCTACTACCCGTACAAGGCAATGACACCCGCGAGCGTCACTCACGCCCCAGTGGTGGCTGTAATGACGGAGGGTGCCGGTTGCAATGACAGAGTTTAATTTACACTAAGGGGTCACCCCCCCCCCCCCCCCCCCCCCTCCCAAACACACACACACACACACACAACTATTTTAAATTGCTTCATAAAATAGTGATTGACTAGTTACTTACACTTTAGACAGTTGTAAACTAATAAATTAGCTTCATGCTATTAAATAATAATTATTTCTTAATTGTCCCTCTCTTAAGTAGCTATCAAGCTTTGTCACTGAGTGGTTGCCATCGCCGTTGGAGAAGAAAAAAACATCGCGTTCACCGATGTCGTGTTCACGAGGCTGTGTGGAACTGATCTCGATCACGAGATGCTGCTTGTGGCCAGGTACAACCCCGCTTACTACATCTTGAAGAACTCACGAGAGAGGAATCTGCATTCATGCAAGAAGCCAGAAGAGGAAAAGATCATGGAAATTGTACGCAACAACAAAATGGCATACACTCTGAAGCAGAACAAGCCCAGTCTGAAGAAATCAACGCAACAATGCAGCAGCAGGCAGTTATACAAGAATTTCAACAGAGAGAAGATTGTGATGCTGAGACACAAGGGGGGGGAAGAAGCGCAGCAAGAGTCCATTGAGGGGTTTGCCAAGAAGATCACTAAACCAACACACCGGCCTGTGCTGAACACACCACCGAAAAAGAAACAAGGGCCGATTGAAGAAGATCAAGAGGAGGAGAAGACTTTGAGAAGGAGTGTAAGGATTGCAGAGAAGAGAAGGACTGTAGGGGGCAAAAATTCAGAGGAGCTGGCCCAGGAAGTGCTAGCAATAAAGCTAGGGACACTTGCATCTGAGGAGAAATTAATTCAGGAAGCAAAGAACAAGCTTATCAGCTTGTTTGATGGACCGCTCTCAAGGGAGGACATGGAGGCCATCGAGGATTTACTCATGGCCATGAGCATTGATAAGAAGAAGAGCGTCAAGGCTAACAAAAAGGGTGTAGCAAAAACTGCAACATGATACATGCAGTACCTCCAAGACTTAGTAGCGTGTTTCATGTAATGGGACCCACAGTAAACGTGTTCTGTGTTAGTAAGCTGAATAAGTGGGGATGGTACCACCTGTGGTTTGGGCCTAGTAGGGGACGTACCTCACAGTGTCTTCGCCAAGCCTGTTGGCTGGAGCACTGCTCAGGGCCCGAAAGCCAGTTAAGTGGGTTTGTCAAGAGAATACTAAGGCATGTAATGAGGAATCTGCTTTTGTTTTGCGTTTGTTGGCACCGGACAAGCATATATGGCTGCTACTGCAACAATCAGATGGAATGGATCCCAAGTTGTGTTTCCAGTTTTTTATGGCCACAAGAAATTTCAGAATGTTAAATTGGAACGTGAGAGGCCTAAACGGTGTCATCAGAAGGGAGGCGGTCAGAGAAATGGTGACTTCAACGAGGGCAACAGTTGTTTGTCTCCAGGAAACAAAATTACACACCATTGATGATGACATAATTCGTGAGACCCTGGGACAACAGTTTGTAGCACACTACTCATATCTACCGGCTGACGGTATAAAAGGAGGGATACTAGTAGCAGTTTCAGAAAATCACTTCAGCTTGTTGTCCACCTCGACGTCGCAAAATGCCATCACAGTGTGCATACAAATGTTGGATGATGGTCACGAATGGCACTTTACGGGTGTGTATGGACCCCAAGGAAACCAAGAAAAGGTTGAATTTCTGGAAGAGCTAAAGAACACAAAATGCAAGGTGGGGGCGGCATGGCTCATAGCAGGAGATGTCAATTTGATTTATAAAGCGGAGGATAAGAACAATGCAAGGCTTAACAGAAATTTAATGGGAAAGTTTAAGTCGGCCATTGACCATCTAGAACTGAAAGAGCTCAATTTAAATGGCAGGAAGTTCACATGGACCAACGAACAAGAATGCCCCACCATGACCCGTATAGATAGAGTGTTTTGCACCGTGCAATGGGAGGAGTTGTTCCCAACTGCCCACCTACAAGCGCTCGTCTCTTTACTGTCAGACCATTGCCCAATGTTCCTACAAGGTGACACTAATCAGTTCAAGTATAAGGGGTTCAGATTTGAAGCTTATTGGGTACACATGCCTGGGTTCATGGAGACAGTCATGGATGCTTGGTCCAAGCCGGTGCAGGCCACAGATGCAATGCGGAAAATCCATATCAAGTTATCAAGAACGGCAAAGGCACTGAAAAAATGGGAGAAAACCAATATAGGTAATGTCAAGTTGCAGATTGCAGTGGGGAAACAAGTAATCTGGAGACTAGACGTTGCAGAGGAACAAAGGCAACTAACGACAGAGGAATTAGAATTCAGAAAAAGGCTGAAGCTAAAATACCAGGGCTTGCTGGCCATAGACAGGATCAGAGCAAGGCAACGAGCGCGGCTTACTAATATCAGATTCATGGACTACAACACCAAACTCTTCCACATTAGAGCAAATGGTCGTAGAAGGAAAAAACACATTCAGATGCTACAGACAGAGACAGGCATTGCCGTATGTCATGAGGACAAGGAGAAGGTGGTCTTTGAGCATTTCAGGGGACAGCTAGGCACAACTTTGCGTAGAAACCACACAATAAATTGGGACGAGCTTGGATATATGCCTTTTCAGCTGCAAGAACTAGACAGGGACATTACTGAAAACGAAGTTCAATGTGTAGTGCAAGAGCTACCAAAGGAGAAGGCGCCTGGACCCGATGGCTTTATTGGCTTGTTCTTTACAAAATGTTGGGACATCATTAAAGCAGATTTAATCCATGTTTTCCACCAGCTCTCACAACTGAGAGGAAATTTGTTTGGCCTCCTAAACTCTGCTAATGTGGTACTGCTGCCAAAGAAAGAACAGACAACCAAAGTGGTAGACTACAGACCCATAAGCTTGGTGCATAGCATCGCCAAGTTATTCTCCAAAATTCTTGCAAATCGGCTTGCGCCCAAGCTGCAGGAAATTGTATCAGTAAGCCAAAGTGCCTTCATTAAGAAACGATGCATACATGATAATTTTGTGTATGTCCAGGGGCTCGTAAAGGAACTGCATGCAAAAAAGAGGCCAACACTATTCATCAAGCTAGACATTGCGAAAGCTTTTGACTCAGTTTCTTGGGACTACCTCATGGAGTTAATGCAGAGACTCGGCTTTGGCAATAGATGGAGAGAGTGGATTAGTGCTATTCTGTCCACATCGACCACAAGGGTACTACTAAATGGCTGCCCCGGAAAACCGATACGACATCGAAGAGGCCTAAGGCAGGGCGATCCACTATCGCCAATGCTTTTTATCCTGGCAATTGACCCTCTACAAAGAATCCTGCAGGAAGCCACAGATAGAGGACACCTTACGCCGGTTCTAGCGAGGTCGACAAAAGTTCGTATCTCGCTATATGCTGACGACGCAGCCATCTTCGTAAACCCATGCAAGGAAGAGTTACAGGTCCTCAGAACCATCCTGGACAATTTTGGAGAAGCATCAGGACTTGTGGCAAACCTGGATAAGACAATGGTATACCCCATCAGATGTGAGGAACAAGATTTGGAAGACTTACTTCAAGCTTTCCCGGCAAAATCACATAACTTCCCATGCACATATTTGGGACTGCCACTACACACACGCAAGCTAAGGAGAGTTGACCTGCAACCATTGATAGATAAGGTAGGGAGCAAGCTACCAAAGTGGAAAGGGAGACATGCCGAGGGCTGGCAGGGTGCAATGGGCGTGTTGAAAGTGTTTATGTGTGTGTGTGTGTGTTTGGGCCCAGCCCAGCCCAGTCCATATTAGTATGTCTATGTATGTACAAGAGAAGGAATGGAAGAGACTAGAATGTGATATTTTCCAATAACAACATGGTATACAGAGCCGGGTGTTCCTCGCCGGCGACCACACTGCCGTGACCGGGCGGCGCCGCAGGCGTGACTGACGCGCGGAGGCTGAGCGGGCTAGGCGGGAGCTGCTGTACGTGGTAGTGTTGGGCAGGTGGCGGCTGGGACGGCGAGCAAGCAGCAGCGGGCGTCGAGCTATCTGCTGGTGGTGCTCTGCGGCGAAGCGGCGCCTGGGATTGAAGGAGGAGGTGAGCAGCGGAGGTCGACCTGGCTGCTGCAGAGAAGAGCTTGTGAGGGCGGAGAGCAGGGGAAGTGCTCGATTTGCAGGCTGTTGTGGCTGTTCGGTGGAGCAGCAATCTTAGAGAGCAAGACGTGCTCTCAGATTTGAAAGGTTTTTGCTGATTGAACAAGAAATCAAGAGAGACAGATAGGAGACGTGTGTGTGCGCGCGCAAGTGTTGTGCAGGCTGTGATTGAAGCAGGCTTTGCTTGGCTTGGGGCTTCTGCTACAGATTTTGTTTGGGGAAGAAGAGGCTGCTGGTGCTCAAATTGGAGGCTGCTAGTACACTAACCTTGGATTGGAGCAGGAGGTGAGCGCTGACCTTGTTCTGCTCGAGGATAGAACAATTGCCTTGCTTGTGGTGCTACGGGAAAAAGGAACAGAGAAGAGAAAGGGTGTGAGGAAATCTCAGATTCAGGGGGAGCTGCAGTTTAGGAGCAGTGCTCTGAGAAATTTCGAGCAGAGGAGACGTTGTTGGCTGAAATTGGTGGTGGCAGGGTGTTGACCTGAAATTGGTGCTCGTGAGGCACAATCAGAGGATAGGGACACAGATAACAGTTGGTAATTGTGCTTGTGGTCCTCCTGGGTACTCGTTGAGGAAGAAAGGAGTTAGTGAAAAATTAACTAAGAGTTGGTGCTCGAGTGCTGCTCTGTTTTTCAGAGAAGGCAGTGCTATTGAAAATGGAAGAGAGCAAAGTAATTGAGCAGGTGTTTGAGAAATTATCTGAAATGCTTACAGTAAAGCAACTTGAGAAGATTGGTCGACTATTTTTGGCAAAAGGTTCAGAACTAATGTCAAAAGAGGAAGGGATGGAAGAACAAAACAATTTCCCAAGGATGAAGGAGACATCTACAATACTCGGTAATCTTGTCAACCTTGCTCGTCCTAGTATTAATATATTTCATGCAAATTGGATACTAGATTCTGGTGCATCTAAACATGTCACGGGGGAATCAAGTGAGTTTGCATCATATACTCTATTTCCTCCTACACATAGAGAAACTATTCAAACAGCGGATGGAACTGCCCAACCTATTAGAGGCATCGGTACAGTTAAGTGCACACCTTCAATTACATTATCATCAGTTTTGCATGTTCCATCCTTTCCTGTTAATCTAGTATCCCTAAGTGCTTTAGTAGATCATATGGATTGTCGTATTACTCTTGATCGAGAGAATTGCCTAATTGAGGATAGAAGAACCGGAAGAATGCTTAGGAGTGGTATAAGGCGTAATGGCCTATGGTTTCTAGATAGAACATATAAATCGCAGTGTACTGCTTTGACAGTTGCTGCAAACAAAGAGGTTGCTGATGTAATACTTGAACATTGTCGATTGGGACATATGTCTTTTGACACTATGAGCAAAGTATTTCCTGATATCATGAGCAAGGTGGACAAGAACAAATTGGTATGTGATGCATGTGAGTTCGGGAAGCATACCAGGTCATCCTATGTGAGTAGAGGACTCCGAAGCATATCCCCTTTTGTATTGGTCCACTCAGATGTGTGGACATCCCCGGTCATCTCGGTGAGTGGAATGAAGTATTTTGTGACATTTATAGATTGCTACTCTCGAATGACTTGGATATATCTTATGAGACATAAAAACGAGGTGCTTAAATGCTTCAAGGATTTCTATTCATGTGTGAAGAATCAATTCAATACACAAGTTAAAATTATCAGAACTGATAATGGGACGGAGTATGTGAACAATGATTTCAGTTGTTTCCTTTCAGCTGAAGGAATACTTCACCAGACCTCATGTCCTGATACACCTCCACAAAATGGCGTAGCTGAGAGGAAGAATCGACATCTATTGGAGGTAGCCCGATCACTTATGTGTACTATGAATGTGCCAAAATTCTTATGGAGTGAAGCAGTTATGACTGCTACATATCTCATTAACCGCATGCAATCAAGAGTGCTTGGAATGAAGACTCCATACGAAATGTTGTATGAAAAAAATGAGTTTAAAGTTCCTCCTAAGGTGTTCGGGTGTACTTGTTTTGTCAGAGATCACAGACCCTCCGTTGGAAAGTTGGATCCTCAAGCCATTAAATGCATTTTTATCGGTTATAGTAACGGGCAAAAGGGGTATAAATGTTGGAGTCCTTCTGAACGGCGCATTTTCGTAAGTATGGATGTTACATTTAGGGAGTCTGTGCCTTTTTATGGAGAAAAAACAGATTTGAGCTCTTTATTTTCTGATCTTGACTCTCCTAGCATGGATGATGTTGGTCGAGAGGGGGAGAATGATGACACGAGGAATGAGTCAAGTCATCACCAATCAAGAAAGATGGAGGCAGTGATTGGTGGCTCGATTCCTCAATCAAAGAGTGGAGATGTGGTGATTGGTTCAACTGAAGAAGATTCATCGGCATGCGAGAGATGGCAACATAAAAATGTGTCGCAAGTGTATACAAGGAAAAAGTTAAGATCTCAGGCACAAGCTACAGAGGTGGTTCCAGAACAATGTTCTCCGACTGTGGAGCCTTATAATGACCCAGAAATTGTTGATGTCTCATCAACATCTGAGATCGAGGTTAATGGCTCCTCTACAGTTAATTTACCCATTGCACTGCAAAAGGATGTACGAGCCAAGGCCGGAGTTCCTCCACCAAGGTATGGATTTGAGAATGACATTAGTAATTACGTCTCTTATGCTTCTTTATCTCCTGCATATAAGGCGTTTGTTGCATCATTACAATCTGTGGCTATTCCTAAAGATTGGAAAGAAGCAAAACAAGATCCTAAGTGGAGAGAAGCAATGTCGGAGGAGCTAAGAGCTCTTGAAAAGAATAAAACATGGGATATTGTGAAACTACCAGCAGGAAAGAAAGCTGTTAGTTGCAAGTGGGTCTTCGCAGTGAAGCAGAATCCGGAAGGAAAGGTTGAAAGGTACAAAGCTAGACTTGTTGCAAGAGGATATAGTCAGACATATGGCATTGATTATGATGAGACATTTGCACCAGTAGCAAAGATGAGTACTGTAAGAACATTAATCTCTTGTGCTGCAAATTTTGGTTGGCCCCTACACCAACTAGATGTTAAAAATGCCTTCTTACATGGTGATCTTCAAGAAGAGGTATATATGGATATTCCACCTGGATTTTCTAAACCCGAGGCAATCGGAAAGGTTTGTCGATTGAAGAAATCCTTGTATGGTCTCAAGCAGTCTCCACGAGCATGGTTTGATAGATTCAAACGTGCTATATGTGGCATTGGTTACAAACAATGCAATGGAGATCATACAGTTTTCTACCATCATTGTGGGCGTAAGATTACAATTCTGGCGGTGTATGTGGATGATATTATCATCACCGGTGATGATGAAATAGAGATTGCACGTTTGAAGAGCAATTTGAACAAGCAATTCGAGGTGAAAGATCTTGGTCCCCTCAGGTATTTTCTTGGTATTGAGATTGCTCGATCTCCAAAAGGCATAGTTCTCTCACAGAGAAAATATGTCTTAGACTTACTAACTGAAACGGGCATGCTTGGATGTCGGCCTGCATCAACACCTATTGATCCAAATCACAAGTTATGTGCTGAATCAGGTGATCCAGTGAATAGGGAGCGTTACCAAAGACTTGTTGGACGACTCATCTACTTATGTCATACAAGGCCTGACATCTCTTACGCCGTAAGTGTTGTGAGCAGGTATATGCATGATCCAAGAAGTGGACATCTGGATGCTGTTTATCGAATACTTCGGTATTTGAAGAGTAGTCCTGGAAAGGGACTCATATTCAAGAGCCATGGACATTTGAATGTTGATGGTTATTGTGATGCTGATTGGGCTAGTTGTCTTGATGACAGAAGATCAACTTCAGGCTATTGTGTCTTTGTGGGTGGAAACTTGGTCTCATGGAGGAGCAAAAAGCAATCGGTTGTATCTCGCTCTACAGCTGAGGCTGAGTATAGGGCAATGTCACTTGTATTATGTGAGATGATGTGGATAAGAAGTCTCCTGTCAGAGTTGAATGTGCTAAGAAAAGGCCCTTTGAAGATCTGGTGTGACAACAAGTCAGCCATTAATATTGCTAATAATCCAGTTCAACATGACCGGACAAAGCATGTGGAGATAGACCGCTTATTCATTAAGGAGAAACTGGACAATGGCATATTAGAGCTCAGTCATGTAAATTCAAGAAATCAACTAACTGATTGTCTAACCAAGGGCCTAGGATTAAAAGAATGTAATATAGTATGTAGCAAGATGGGAATGATAGATATCTATCACCCATCTTGAGGGGGAGTGTTGAAAGTGTTTATGTGTGTGTGTGTGTGTTTGGGCCCAGCCCAGCCCAGTCCATATTAGTATGTCTATGTATGTACAAGAGAAGGAATGGAAGAGACTAGAATGTGATATTTTCCAATAACAACAGGGCGAAATCTGTACTAACATCCACAGTAGCTTATCACGCTACAATCATACCACTCCCAAAATGGGCCATTAAGAAGATTGACAAAATCAGAAGGGATTTCATTTGGAAAGGAGATGGAAAATGTAGCGATAGTCAGACCACTCAGGGAGGGGTGTCTCTTGTTAATTGGAGAACAGTGCGTATGCCAAAGGAACTAGGTGGCCTGGGAGTCATCGACTTGGAAAAATTCGGAGCGGCCCTGCGTCAAAGATGGATTTGGCACTCGTGGAGTGAAGAGGAAAAACCGTGGAAAGGACTGCAAATCCCAGTAACAGAAATAGATAAGGCCCTCTTCGCGGCATCAATAAAAATCCAAGTCGGCGATGGCCAAAGGGCAAGTTTCTGGCACGACAACTGGATAGCGGATGTACCTCTGAAAGAACGGATGCCACACCTGTACGCGCTAGCAGCAAGGAAGAAAAGAACCGTTGCAATTGAATTGCAAAACAAGAACTGGATCAGGTCAGTCCAAAAAATTACAACAACAGAACAGATAAGAGAATATGTCCAGCTATGGAATTTGCTGAGAAGTGTGAACTTGGTGGAAGGAACAAAGGATGTCGTACGTTGGAAGTGGACTGCTGATGGAGAATACAACTCCCAATCTGCATACAAAGTGCAGTTTATTGGCGCCTACAGTCCTTTTGACACCAAGCATGTATGGCAAGCAAAAGCAGAACCAAAGGTGGTCATGTTTGGGTGGGTATCACTGCATGAAAAAATATTAACAGCAGATAATCTAGACAGTAGAGGATGGGACAGCAATGTCATATGCCCGCTTTGCCTGCAGGAAATTGAAACCACTGAGCACCTGCTCATATCATGCTCTTACTCACAACAGGTAGTTACAATTGTAGCTAGCTGGTTTTCTTTTGCAGGCATACAAGACCTATGGCCCAACACAGGAGGCGTTGCAGCATGGCTTCAGAAGGCTATAACATTGATGCCATGCTCAAAGAAGAAGAAACTAACAGGGGTCATGCTATATGCTTGGTGGAACATATGGAAGGAGAGGAACAGAAGAATTTTCCAAGGAAAAGAAGAGGAATGGGTACAAGTTGCAATGCTGGCCAAGGAAGAAATAAGCCAATACAATCTGGCTATGAAAAGTCCGTTCATGCATAGCATGGTAGAAGGTGTGGCAGGAAATGACCAAACGGCTGTAGCTTGATCTCAATGGTTGCAATCAGGCCCAGGCCTAGTTAGTTGCTCTGTCCATCTCAGCAGAGCCTGTTGCTATTTGCTTTGCCTGTACCTTTTTATTTTCTGAACCTCTGCTTGGGGCAGCATAAGCTGCCTGGAACCTTTTTATTTGTACTCTGCCTTTTGCTCCTTCTATAATGAAAAGGCAGGACGCCTGCCATTTATCCGTAAAAAAAAAACATTGGGGGGACAAAGGGTACCTGTACCTTAAGCGTGGCTTGTACGGCGACAAAATCTAGTGGACGTGCGACATACTGTCCGATGGGTGTTCAGAGTCACCATACTATGGCAAAGAAAGCAGTGGCGAATTTACCGCGAGGGTGGTCTAGCTTAGGGGGCTCAAGCCCCCCTACCGGCTGCCATGTTAATTTGTAGTACTGTAGTTTGTTGAATAAATTTCGCATGTTAATTTGTATTACTGGATGGATCAGTACTGTAGTGGCTGACCGATTGATGACCTGAATGTGTGCATGCATGCGTTCGGATGATTCCCTGTGATCATGGATGCATGGAATTGCTTGCTCTAGTGCGTATTTATGAATAATTAAGCTGTTTGATTTCGTTTCGGTTGTTCACTGTCGGTGTTACCATTTCCCTTCTGCTTCCGTCGTTATCCAATTGGATCAAGCTGAAATAATCTTCGTCTCTGGGTGAAAACGTGAGTGTATTAGTGAAACTAGAGCATTAGGTGCCCTGTATGTATTAGTGAAAAAGAGGGATAACTTACAGTTACAACAAAATCGAACATGACACAGCAGATTATACAGTATCTCCATACGGCTTATTGAGTTGGCGTGCTCGAACTCGCACCCGTACCGGCGCCACAGATCACCGGAGTGCGCCTGCACGTCCGGGTTCGCGAACGGCTCCACGGACGCGAACGAGATTGCGCTTCAGCCGGCCGCACTCGGCGAACACCTCGGGCGTCTCGAGTTCGCCCCAGCGCTCGTCGTAGTCGATGTCCACGCCGTCAGGGACGCCGCCGCGTTGCCCACCGAGACGTCGATCGAGGACGCCCGAAATGTCGCGTTGAAGCCGGCGCCGACCGTGTCGCCGCCGAGGCTGAGACGTTGCCGGGGTGAGATGCGCCGAGGCGTTGGCAGCGTCCACGGCGCCGTAGACTCTCTCAATGGCGAGGATGAAGTCCAATTCCACGCCCGGCCCGGGTGCACCGGCACGTCACGTTCGCGCCCTCCGCTCCCAGTGTCGTCCTCCGACCACAGGTCCACTAGTTTGCGGATGCTGTACCCAGTCGTCCAGGACAAGGTAGAGGTGCTGCTGCGGCCGTTGACACCTGCAAGGACGCATGGCTGCACGGCCACCGCCGGCGAGCAGGTAGGTGAATGGCTTGCATGATTGGCTGACGGCGATAGCCGCTCAGCTTGGTACGCCATTCCAAAAAAATTAGGAGCAGCGATAAATATTACACATACAGGCGACGAGGGATGCTAGAAGACACCTAAAAACATCATGATTAAAATTATAAAATGGACCACAACTGAATGAAACGTTTACTCCTGCTAACAATACAAGTGTTTGAGATAACCCGCCAATGTCGGATAAACAAAGTGAGGACAACGTGAACAGGCAAAACAATCCATTTGGCTCTTTACATTCGAAACACTGCAAGTATCAATTCCGTCAGCTATCCTGTTGCGGAATCACAACTCCCTACTCCACTATGCAAAAAGAGTAGCAGCAACCATCCTCTTGTGTCCAGCTCCCAAGTACTACCAAACTGAAAATAGGGGTATCTTAAAAGAGAACTAAGTTTCCACCAAGCAAAAGATAAGAAACTAACTCCCCAGATAGTATAATATCTCCCCACAAGCTACTCCATCTTGATACTACCTAGCAAATAATTGATATCAGGTGTTATAATTGCACGCTTTCCGACCTCCCCTAGGCTGCTGCAGTGCTTCTCCCTGGTGTCGACCGCTACAGCCTCTTGAGCAAACGAGCAATTTGAGCCAGCTGAAACCTGTGCCATTTTGTCGGTTTTGAGTATTACACCAAAGGGAAACGAAAGGACATGCAACATAAAAAGAGTTAACACTTTTCATTACTTACATCAAAGTGCGCATCACCAAGCTTCATCTTCACTTTACCACTCTTGTACACGAGCATCTTTCCCATAAGACCTCCAGGGAGCTCTCTCAGTCTACAACCACGGATTGCATGGTGCCTCCTCTTCTTGTTGCCCTCCTCAGAATTTGCATTAACATCCACATTGGTAGCTGTATCCGTTTCAGCAACTGAGTCAGCCTGCCTTCGTAAAGGAAGAGAACGAGGAAGCTGGAAGAAGAGCAGCTGTGGTTCATCCACCCAGTCCTGCCAGGACAGCAATCAATATAAGACAATAGCTATAAAATACTTGATATCATGCACCATGTCACAACTGTTACTGTGTTAATATGCAATCATTGATATTCAATTCTTAGCATGTGAATTTCATTATGATGGGAAACACCCGAAAATGTATACTGCTGAGATATGGTATACAGTATTCATACCATTAGCCCAAGTTCTTCAGCTGCTGTTGCTTCACCATCATGGGCTCTGCTGGAAGACTGTCCGAACTCATCTTCATCAAGATCTATCACACATATATGGAACATCATAAATAGGTCGTACAAACAGCGAATCAGTGAGCATCATGTCACAAAACCCAGAAGAAACAGGAGAACCTGGATCTCTGGAGTAGGGCCTTCTCAGTGGCAGAGTAACAGGATAATTGGTACTGGTGTGATCCTGCAGAAGTGTAAATGGATGAATCCAACAAGAAAGAAGGTAAAGCATGTTTTTCTTTTATGTGTCTACTCACCCATGGATCGTCGTGCTTCTTTGGTAATTTTACAACAGGTACGTCTGAATACAAATGAAACAAACTATTGTTATCCTTTGAGTGACATAGTTTCACAGTAAGAAATAAAAGCATATGAAGTAATGCAGAGAACAAAGGCTTTATTAATAACGAGTACAACCTTAATTTGCCAGAAAAAATTAAACGGATTTGTGAATATGCAGATAAAGTGTCAAATGAATGGACCGTCCAACCTTAAGCTACTACCTGATGAAGAGCTTCTTGGAGTGGAGAAAGTTCTCAGAACTGAAGGGCCTGCTGGTCCAAATGCAACCTGGATAGGAGTTTCTGCATCAGAAAAGTAGCTTATCAACGCATTATGTAAACTAAAAGCACGATCACACAATTATGCTAAAAGTTTTGGTTCGTATTCACTGAAAAAGAGAATCGTGGTGTTATACAATGATGAACTAGGCTAGCACATTTATCAAATAGCATTACATGCTTCAAACACTTAAGAAAATTTGATAGCAGTCATTCTGATTGGCGAGGTTTGACTTCAATACCACTGAAGAAATACATTGACAGTGTAGTAGAAAATCCTTACTAGATTAAGGAGTTATTGAAAGGAACATAGGACCCAGACTATAGTTACCTTGTTTCTCAGCCTTAGCTCTGCTTCCGAAGGCATCAGTGCTCTGTCATACGAAACTACGAATTATACACTGCCAAGTCAAGCAAATAGATAAAACTAGATGCGCAAGTACCTTCAAGGTTCTAAGTTTTAGCAGTAATTCTTTATCAATTGCCGCAACCTTGTTCTCCTCATGTGGTTCCCTGTATAATCCACCATAATTTTCATTCAGTAAATGAGGTGAGACTAAAAAGGAATTCTAGACTTGAGCGAACATGACAATAGAAGATATAGATAAATTTACAGTACGTTTTAGGGATAATCTTTGGGTCTGTCTTGGGAGTCGCTTTGGGTGCAAATTTAAGTCTACCCTGTATCAACAATACAGGAACAAAAGCAGGACAGAAAAGTTAAACACCATACAGACTGAAACCATACACGTGAAAAGCGACACAACTAAGTAAATACTAACTTTGCGGCGACGGTTCGGAGCTGACTTATCAGCCTCACTCTCTTTCTTACCGTCGTCCTCCATAAGAGCAATTGGAGTACCTACAAGGATGACATCAAAGGGTAAATGATCATGAGATATAGCGGACAAGGACTGTTGAGTTACTAAATAAATTCAACATAATCTAAAATAAGCTTTTGTCTTGTCTTATTGATCTTTTGCAGTAGTTCAGTAACTAAAAAGGTTTTCCTTCTGAAATAAAACCGGAATTGAAAAATGTAACAGATCAGAGCTATTCATACATTGTATAGGAACGTGTACTAAACTGAATCGCTATGAAGTAGGCTACACAAAATACCTCAACCGTTAGCTGCATTTCTAACGCACCTATGGATTTACAAAACCCTAGTGGTGGCACACATCGCACAACAACTATGAACAGAACACCCACATGCACATTGTTGAAAGAATCAGACCAGATGTCAAACAGTTCACAGCAGCCCAAGGTATGGGTTCAGCAGGCAAAGGTTGAGCTTTAACAATTCCGTCCGCGTTCTGAAGCAAGGGCCAGACTTAGGGCCGTAGGGGATCAGTTGAACCACGAGATATTTGGAAACTAAATCCCTAAATAGCGCAACCAACCATCAAACAGCAGGCCAATTCGCAGTAAATATTGGGTGGGGCTATCCATAGTCCATATCAGCAGGAACCCAACATTTTTACACAAGGAAAGGAGGAATGCCTCCACCGCGCCCTAGAGAAGTACCAGAGCAAGGGAGGCGGGTAGCGAGAGCGAGAGCGCGAGCACGGGAAAAGGATACCTTCGCTTCAATGGAGAAGAGCGCGCTCCTGGTTGGGCTTCGAGGGCGAGCTAGCAGGCGGAGATGAGGTGCCGATTCGAACGGCGGCCGCGCCTCGCCTGGCTCCGCCCCGGCGAGAGAAAGGGGGAGGAACCGTCGAACCGAGGAGGAGAGACTATTGATCCCCATATTTTTGGAGAAGTTTGGTAAAAAAAAAAAGAATAAATTTCATAAAGTTACGACTATAATTCAGAAAACTACGGCTTTTGAACTTGAACTCACATATCAGCCACACGTCTCTATTTTACTGAATGAGTGATTGACAGGTGGGGTCAGATAAAAAAATCATAGTTTGTGTTATAAAAAAATATAAATAGTCATATTTTTTAAAATCAAACTTAAAAGTCGTAGTTTTTTTTATTCGGGGTGCAAATAGTCGTAGTTTTATGAAATGTACTCATAAAAAGATTAAAAAAAAGATCATGACCGGTGAATCACAAAAACCTTGGCATGTTCAAACTATAGTAGTTAACTTGAATAGCTGCCAAAAAAAAAAAACTTGAATAGCTGCCACATGGCATAGTACGGTTATGAACTAAACATACTCTGATCTTGCCTCTAGTTTTTGAGTGGCATGTCAATACGGCGTCCATGTGAACAATCACATGTTTTTTCTACTCTATTGTATTCTCTCAGTTTTTAAATTGTTATCGTCGTTGAATTTTTTAGTTACGTATTATTTATTTTTAAAAAAAATTATTATATATGTGTTTATACTTTTTTATCACTAAAAATAACTTAAAATTTGAGTATTTGAGCTAATATTATGAACAAAACGAATGATCGAGCATTGCTAAAAAAAATCAATCTCGAGAACAATTTAAGAACAGAGAAAGTAGGTATATGGTGAGTTTGGATCGGAGCCCATATTGTCATATTGATTGGATAAAGCTAGTTGACTTGGTCAATTAGACTCCACCAGCTCGCCAGCAGCTCGAAGGAATGACGGATGCGGCAAGTGTAAAGTCGCGTCGACCACGAGTCTCCGATGATGCCTTCTTGAGCTTCTCCATGGTTATGACGGATTCAATGTAGCTGCTGCTCAATAGCTGAGGAGAAAAAATGGCTAGTCCATGTGTTATTCGTACCGTGGTGTACTTAGACTAGACACCACGTTAACATGATGCATGACTTAAAAGTTGAAGGACATAAACTATAATTTCACAGTTTTTTATCCTGATCAACACACTTGAAGGCTTACTTTTTTTGGTTCTGAAAATTGTGGCCTTTGCGAAACTTCCTGTTCCGTTGATGGAGTGGCAACGGCAACGCCACGGTCGAGAAATTGATGTGCTACAAAGCAGGTGAAATTGAGCTAGAAATTTATTTGCACTCATGTGGAATGCTCTCGGATTCTAAAAATTCCTTGTACTAAAATAGATAGTTCAAAATCCATCTTAGAAATCAACTTTAAGTTCAACATTCTAGTGAAAACAATTAAAATGAGCTATGCAGCTAGTGAAGTGGCTTATTTGTTTATATATATAAAAAAGGATGTTAGCTCATACTATTGGGAAAACCTTGTTTTACTAGAAGACACATATATACCCTGCATAAATAGAGTACTTGTCCAATCTAATCGAAACTAAATGATTCATAAAATGGCACTAATCTCTTAGTTTGTGAAACCAATGTGTGACCTCTTTTAGCGTTCAAAACTATGCTAAAGAAGCAGGAAACGAAACTTACCAGCCGGTGCCTTATGTCACCCTGCTATTCCTTTTATTACGATGCAAAAGTCCTCAACCATTCACAATTACCTTACCTGTCGCATGAACAAGGATCAATCGACAACTATTTTTCCTATCATCCGAAATTTGCTATAACCGTAGCTTGAATGCGCAATGATTAGCGAGGGAAGAAGAGTGAGGCCTTCCATGAGTGACAAGAGCCACTTCAGATAGCCAAGGAAGACATGCCTGTGCCTGTATATGCACTGTACAATCTCAGCTCCCTTCCGGCTAGAATCGATGAACCAGCAAGAGACAACAGCTATCGACATAGGCAAGTCATCCTTGGCTACCGAATCAACTCTGGTCCTCATGCAAGGCCTTCCTCTTCTTAGTTTGCTTGTAAAAAAAACATTTCGTTTGTGTATGCATGCACCATGTGTCTTCAAGTATTTATAGGACAAAACGCTCGCATGCTTGTATGCAATAGGGAATAATCAAGTTAGACCATGCAGTGGATGTTTGACCCGTGCCTCCTCCACAACTTTGCTCGTGGATACCACTACTTTGACATTTGTATAAACTCTCTTGAACAATCAGAATATGTTCCCCCTCTTTAGTTTGCAGCTGGCTATCATTGATAACATCCACGAGGCTTTAGCTAATTCAGATCGAGGGGCCACAGGATGAAATTCTGAAAATTCACCATTCAAAAAAAATCTGAAAATTCTTTGATGAACTGCATATTAGTTGCAGTTTTGTGGGACTTCAATTTGTAGCATGCCAACAAGGCAAGGGCAACCAATGTATTTGGTCTGATGTTAGGTTTTGACGGCTTGTATTCACATATACATATGACAGGAACGTGCCTTCAAAATTTCAGCGCGAGCATATATCTTACAAAAGTATGTATAACTTATAACACTATCTATGTTCCACTAATTTTTGTTGGCTATCAAAGGAATCTGCACCTCAATCAAATCACTGTGCTACATAGTGATTGACTCTGCAACACCTGAGTTTGAGTGCATTGGAAATATTCTACATTAGAACCCTATCTTACCTACCATAATTATCATGTCTATCATAATTAACTCTTATCATTCTTAGTTCAGTCATGGTTACTGACCATCCACCTGTTCGGCAGTTTTTTCAAATCCATAGTTCCTTTTGACATTTTGCCTGTCCTTTGACATTCTTCGAATTGATATCCCGAAGGACATTAACAACTTTCCATCTGTATGTCAGTAGTGAGTCAATCGAGCTATCACGTTGAAAGCAGCTGAAATGGGAATCTAGCTGACCTCTTCGACCCGATGGACTTGTTTATCTGATCACTAGTCTTAATGGCAAAATAAAAGCAGGTATCTGACTTTGCTTCTCTGATATTTTGGATGCAGCAAGGGACAAGTGTGCACGCAACTGCAATCAAAAGACTTGAGTTCAGTTACTTGATTGGCACATGATGTTGCAAAGGCCGCATCTCTCCAACTGAAAGATGCTCCAGAACTTTCCGCCTTTGCATCAAGTGAGTGATTAACACTCTTCTGTTTGTTCAAAGGTACTGTATTAGTCAGTGTTGCTAAGTTGCAATGCGTCTTTGGAACAAAAGAAATGTGGAGAAATCTTGGCGATATGAGACAATTGAAGGCCTTTGAAATTTATATGCACCGCCATATATCTGCAGTTGTTTTGGAGAAGTTGTATTATGACTAATTTGGACGTTTTTCGACCTTAGTTTAATTTTATGCAATAGTTTACTATACTTATGAATTAGGAACTAGCTGCATGTTAACCATCCAGAATCAGTTGCAGGAATTTTTCGTTGAGACAAAGTTGCTGGAAATATCAATCCGTATTCATAACCTTTGTCACATTCGATATTGGAAACGAGCTGTGATACTGAAATTATTGTCGGACTTGACAGGGCCAAACGAGCTGTGTGATACTGAAATGATTGTCGCACTTGGCAGGCCCAGACGCCGCCAGGCCCAAACGCCATAACCAAGCACCGGATCCAATCTAGATAGGCCATTGCCATCACGCCGGATAGCCATTCCCATTCCCAAACAGGCGATAACGCTCCTCGCCTACGTGTGGGCGCGCCTCACCATCTCACCCTGTGCACCGCCCACTCGTGCCCCCGTCTGTAGCCTCTGCCCCTCCTCCACGTGGCAAAAGGTTCCATGGTCCAGTGGCGCGCTCATGGACCCGGCTCACGTGGAGTTGGCTCGTTGCACATGGCTTTGGCACCAGTAAGTGGAGATTTTCTGGCAAGGGAGGAAAAAAAAAATAGAGAGAGAAGAAAAAAACGGAGAACACCATGGGAGTCATCGAGCGCACTTGCTAGTTGTTGCTTAGCTTGGTCCGGGAGCAGCCCGTCGTGCTGGGGAAGAAGAGGAAGCTGGGGCCAAAGGGGCGTGGGCAATCTCGGTCCTCCTGACTGACACCTTGCGCTTCCTGCAGGTTTATCCCCTTGTTTTTTTTGGTTGTTGTGTGCAGTGTGCCCTATCGGTCCATCCGCTGAAGCTAGAGTCCATGACGAGTTTTTGATCTGTGTGGCGCACAGCCCTCCGTGGATATGTCTTGTTTATATTAGTGTTCCCTGAATGTATGTGGTGTGTGACTTCGGGGGAGATTTAGGCCATTCGTGAAAATTGGGTAGGTGAGGACGGCCAGCAGCAGGCAGCAGTGCCAGATGCAATGCAGCTGCAGCCGGGGTGACCGGAGTTCGATACACCGGCTTGCTACGGATTAGTTTTGCTTTCACAGCACAGTCCCTCCCCGAGTGGTTTTGGTGCATCTCTCGGTGCAACAAGAAATGCGTATTAGGTTTAGGAGTTGAACTCCACCGTGTACTTCTATTTATTGAATTGTTCTTGATTCTGGTTCGAATTATAGGTCTTAGGATTTGACTTTATCGATGGAAACACACGGATCAGAATGCACCTGTGACATTAGTTTGCCACAAATTCTCATCCCTGTTTTATCGTGCAGGATTGCATGCTTCTTTATTGCCGTGTGCCTTTGTGATGTCCTGAGCTACATTCTGAAATTATAATAAACCTGTGATGGCTGAGTGTTCCTTGGTGACACTGAGAGGCCAATATCATGGGAGATGGACCCAGTCCAACAGCAGGCTTTCCTCAAGGAATATGCAAATCGGAATGTTGAAGAGGTTCGTGTGTTTCTGTAGTTTTTGTAATCCTGATAATCTTTTGTTTCTTTATTTCCTTTGGAATTCTGATTATCTTTTGTTGGTAGGTTGTATTTTCACCTTTGTGTTTTCTTTGCCTGCAGGAACCACGCCCATAAATTTCACCTTCCGTGCCACTCCAGTGTGGCAAGAGTGTGGAAAAATGGTGCATTTACTCCTGGTTTTCATGGAAGGGGTCACAGGGTGAAAACCTTAGTGAAAGGTTCTTTCTTGGAGCCACTGATAGATTCCGAGAGCATTGTGTCGCCGAATTTAGTGCTGGTTTTAGATGAAGCTCTTCTCTCTATCAGCATAGTTTTTGCTTATTTGGCCGGAGTTGTACCCTCTGGTCAGACATTTCCTCGTGCCAGAAATCAGAGTGCTAAACAACATCCCACACCACCAAGCTCCTCTGATGCTGGTAGGTAAGAGTAGCTTCATAAGTATCACTTCGAGATATTTGACTGTTGGCCTTGCAGGAAAAATGATTGCTAATGCAGTGCTCTCATGCAAATTTTAGGGATAAAAAAAGCTTACATGAGAAGAATACTGGGTTTAACCCTAGCGATGCATGGAGTGATGTGAGAGGTAAACTTTCCGAAGCCTTGCGAGCAAATGTGCAAGATGCCAGTTTGAATAGTGGAGAGGATGAACTCACAAGAGATAGGAAAAACTATCCTTTGAGTATGCTTGCAATTCATGGTGGTCCCAGGTTGCGGCTTCTTCTGATCACATTTCAGCTACTTGAAATCGAGGCAAGATATGCACCATAAACTCTTTGTTTGAAATTGAACTCCCATGTATATCCACTAAATTTATTATAAGTTTTAGTACCTGAGCTAAGCAGTATCACCTCTCCTTTAGATTTTGTAGACTTCAAGTTTTAAGGCATTCCTTTTTGTATCCTTTACCATCTATTTGACTGAAATTATTATGATTGTGCACTAGAACATCTGTACAAAGGTCTCCTTTTTCTTTCAAACAATATAACATTTGACCCAATCTAGTAAATTGTTGAACACATTAGAATTGCATATGCTAAGTTGCTTTAAGTTGGTCTGATATCCTACAGGTAAGAAATATCTCTGAAAGCTCCGAACTCGCTGACGGGACCAGGTGGTTGCAAGTATCAACTATGCTGATAGATGGTTTGATTCAACCAGCATTTATGAAATGGATTGAAGAAGAAGAAGCCTTGGAAAATGGCAAAATCAATGAAGTATGTTGTTGTTTCAAACTTATAATTTCTCCATGTTGGATATGCCTCAAGTCTCTGATATTCTTTTCTGTTTCAGAAGCTTCTGAAGATGATAAGTAGCAAAATAAAGGAGGAGGATAGGGTCCTGAAGAACTTTAACAGAATAGGGAAATCTGAGCTCTATTTGGATCTGTTATTTTTCCTAAGATTTGGTTCTGCTAGGTACTATTTAAATGCCCTTCTCAATTCTGATAGCAGCTGTTCCATTCAATTCCTTTCAGTTCTAGAAACTATATCCTATTCAACTTAGTGTGTAGACCTTTTATGTTCAATTGCCACCTGCTGACCCATAGCCATTTGTTGGGTGTATAATTCTTACCCTAACATTTTAATGATGGCCGGACTGATAGTTATTTTGATGCCAAAATTCCAGGCCTGATAGTTATTTTGATGCCAAATTTCTGGCTGAACATGGAGCAAGAATTTTGGAGGACCTGGTTATTTCCTTGGCTGATGTGATTGCTGGTATTTATCTGGAGCTTGTGTCAGTTGATGGTGATATGTCTACTGAGGTTGTTCGTTCGAGCTTAGCTCTATGTTCTCTGTCAACCAGAGAACTTCAAAAGCTACGTAATGAGGTAATAATTATGGATGGTACCTGTTCTTGTTTCTTCCTCTCCCTTTTTGAGTGAAAAAAGGGTAGTTCTCCAATGTCTTTGCGAATGCCTGCAGTTTTTCCTGTTCAGGTGTGCTTTAAATGAGATTATGAGTTCTTGTTCTGCTTCTCTTTTATTCACAAGCAGCGAACTCAAATCCCGCCTAGGCAATCAGAAAATAACCTAGTAGGTTTGCATGCAATGTTAACTTCTAAACCAGTATGAACATTGGGCATGTACATAATATTATGGATGGTTAAAAGTTAATATTATGCATCAGCCATAGGAAGACCAAACACCAAGTCTTGGAAAATCCAAGGACTAGGATGGCACCGGCCCCAGACATTTCCCCTGGAGCTGGGGTAATGCAGATGGATGCTCTTCCTTTTGCCAGGAATAGTGTTCTTATATCCTCACGCTGTAAATTTACTAGTACCATTCTTCTAATTATCCATGAGTATTGTCGTACATAAAAATAGTAGATATACACTGTAGCATAGGTTGCTCAAATACGAAACTTTTCTTTTGCCTGATAAGCTCTTGTGGCCATAAACACCATGCAATTATACTTAAGGATTATCAAAGCATAGAGAATGAAGAGTCTAATGCTTGGATCAGCATTTGCTCTTTGAGTTCTCCTCTTGTTGTAATTGAGAGTGATATTCTAGATGTACCATGCATATATATTGATATTTAAATTCTTAAAATGTTTTCATGTTCGAATGTTCGTTCATAATATCAGGTTTTGATAATTCCACGCTAATGTCTATTTATCTATGGAAGGTGGCGATTAATTTGTGGTTGCACCAGTACTTCGAGTCAATTGTTGCAATGTACGAAGACAGATTTGAGTTATATGTTTTGTCCAGAAAAAGATGTGAAAAACCAGCAGAGAAGACAAACTGGTGGAGGCTTGCATTGGGGAAGCCTGATGTGCCTATTGATGTGAATTATGTTAACATCAGCCCATTTTCTCTACCAGCGAGAAGGACAAAGGAATTGAGAGCTTTGACTGCATGGTATGTGCAGCCCCCCTCCAAATCCATGTTATTTCAGTTTATGAAAAATGTTGAATAACTCGGCATGTTTTTTAGTTCATGAAAATTGTTGAAATAAATCTGCCACTTGTATTAAAAGATGGTATATTTGTAAGCATCTTGTTAGCTTGTTTTGGATGTCCCAGAAGAATAAACTAAGAAGTATTTGTCTTGACCCAGTTAAAATTATTTAAGCGCCTTTTTATTTTCCTTTTTCTTCAAGATAAAAAAATGAGTTCTTTAAAATAGTGCTAGATGTCCATGTAGTGTCACTCCCTCAGGTTTTTCATTGATGATGTTAGGACAATATTTTTGGCTCAAAAATAACTAAACTTGTACTAACATCATCAATAAAAGTCCAGAGCGAGTACTTTAAAAGGTACTGTATTATCTTACGACTAAATTTGCAGATAGTCGTTTACAGGGTGATATCTGGATTAATACATGGATTTAAAAAAATAACATTGGCACTTCAATTGCAGGAGGTATTACTTCAGCCTGTTCTTAGAGTTGTCAGATATTGCCATGCCTTTCTTAAGGGCTGCTGTCAGTAAAATTAGTGCTGCTGTGTCCTACTTCTGGGTGTCCATGATTGGGAGATCTCTGGGACTGATTTTCTCAGGGATAAGGCAGTCACTTGGTTGGAGATGAGCTCGTTCCTGTTCTGTTTTGATTCTGACTTTTGTTTTTCTTTTTCCCTCCACTCTGCTGCTACTAAATGAATGACTGGTGACTTCTGGGATCTATATTCAATTGTCAACCGTTAGATGATGCATTTGAGATAGGGGTGTAAAAAGGTGCACCTAAGGGTACCCTCTGACCCTCATTAGTTCAAAGAGTTCTTCAAAAGTGGGTGGAATTCTGAAAACTTAGTTCATTTTCTTGAACTAAGAGTACCCTTAGGGACACTCTTTTACACCCCTAATTTGAAATATTTGTCCTCTTGTAGGCATTTGCTCTTTGTTTTCTGTGTTTCACATTGCATTGTGTAAGAATGTTAACTGATTTTGCCAAACATTCAAAGAATGACATGAAAAATCTGATGATTGCTGGAACTCGAATCGTCCACTTATAACTTTTGCCAAAAACAGTACTAGAATGTATCATACTCTGTACATGTTTTTCATTTTGCTTCACCCATACACTATTCCACAAATAGTATAAGAAAGAAACTGAGGAAAGAGCTCTGTGATCTAGCTAGTGCAGGAAACTGAACCAATGGATGAAAGTTCTTGCATTAAATGATCAAGATACATTACTTTTCCATCCTAATTTCTTTTCCTTCACAACGGACGGTAGAATGAAAGAATTTTGTGAATTGAGCCTACAGTACATCACTACTTACACACAAAATCGTTAGATCAGTCTGCATTTGGCAGGTACGTGTCACAAGTTTTCTGCAATGAAAAGAGATGATTATTAGATGGTTAATCACGAATTATCTGAAAAGAGCTGCAAATCTAAGGCCTAATCTAGGGGGTGTTCGTTGTATGAGGTTTAAAATTTAGAGTGAACAATCTTATCATTTAAGAGTATTAAATAAAGTTTAATTACAAAACTAATTGCAGAACTTCTGGTCTAATTCGCGAGACGAATCGAATGAGGGTAAAGAAACCGTGATTAGACGATGGTTACTGTAACATTACTGTAGTATCACTGTAGCAAATATAGATTAATTAGGCTCGTTAGATTCGTCTCGTAAAGATGTAACTACCTGAAAAAATGTTTTGTCATTAAACTTTATTTAGTACTTTTAAATAATAAGATTCTCTTTGATGTGACACGTCTAAAATTTAGAGGGGGATGCAACGAACGCACTCCTAGACGCAGTGGGAGATATTACCCTTGCAGTTGGCACAGCAGCACATGTTCAAATGCATGCAAGCATAAGTAGAATAAGTAGACCCACCCTCCCTTGGCCCCTTTGGAACACATAATCGTACCATAGTTAACAAGAACAAAATGAACATACTAGCATCATTATATTATCCACCTAATATTCCAATTTGTATGAAACAAGGGTAGCATGCTTTTTTAGAAAACAGAGCCGACAGTAACTTTGGAAGAACAAAGCTCTACATTTTGTTGTCCTGAAGTTGCGTCCATCGCTTTTAAGAAAATTCAGTAGAACACACCAAGCTAAAAGAGTTGAAAATTGCTCATATCGATCTTGAAATCAATTATGCATGAACCGTTCATGCATAAAATTCTATGAACAACTTCTCTGTGGTCTGAATTGCTAATATTTGTGATTCAACATTGTAGCAAGCGAAACATTTAACAAGCAATGGGAATCGATTATTCTGACAGTAGTTACTTACCCTTTATCCTTGTGCTACTTGTCGTTTTTGCTGGTGCTGGTGGGACAAATCAGCGAGTGACAAAGGAGTTAGTGGTGGGGAAGAAATATCACTGCCGTCTCTACTCTGTCTAGACTCCAACAATCTATTCACAGTGATGATGGGTATCCTCTGGCTATTTGAGGGTATGGAATAACTGCGAGTGAGAGTAGCAGGTGGTCGTGGAAGTGGTGAGGCTGTTTGCGATGTGGTTGACGAGACACGAGCGGGTAGCGTAGGAGTGTGAGTCTGACGCTTTGATACCAGGGGACCAGAGTAACCAACCAAGCCAGAGGGTTTGAGGGACTCCACATTTGATGGAGGCCTAGGCAGTTCATGAAGCTCACTAATTTTTGGTGATATTGTTGGATGTGGCAAGATCTTGGGGGAAACTTTTGGGGACACAGATGATGACTGCCGAGAATGGCTATGCAATTTTGCTGACATCACATGAGGATGAGCTATGGGCGACCTGTTTTCATTCAGAGAAGATGGCTTGCTTAAACCTGCTTTGCTTGGAATCGGACCAGACCAAGATTCCCTCTTCATTTTCTTGTTATCAGAACTCGACTGGGAGAATGTCGAGATACCCTCAGTACTTGATTGGGTTTTAACATGGCCACCCGGCTTAAAATCTTTTGTTAAGGGCGATGAATGCCACAGATTTGCTGCTAGGCGAGGTTTGCTTTCAAATTGCTGTGAGTGGTGTGATCTGTGAGATGACCCGGGGTTCTTGTCATCAACTGGTGTTGGAAGCTTGTACGAATGTTTTGCTGAAGCTGGCTTCATCTGCCATAATCTCTCAGATGGATCAGGCAAATTGCCAGCAAAAAGTGGCGCTGAATACGGACCAATGTCAGGCTTCAACTGTGGAGCTACATCTGCCTTTGCTTGTTTGACTTCTTCCTGCACATAAGAGGGCACCAACATTAAGTTATTAAGGACTTAAGAATATGATGTTTCAATTAAATCTAGTTTAAGTAATATATAAACTCCCCCCAGTTTAGGAATTAACAACAATAGATGCCCATGTTTCCTCAAAACAAAAAATGTATACAAATAGTAAGTGCAATACATAAGTACTAATACTTTAACGAAGACTAAAAATAAAATGTAGCCTTAAATAGTTCATGATCTAAATGTCTTACAAAGCCAAGCCAGTGATACCAACCCTCTAAAGTGCACAGGGTCAGGAATTCTATGCTCTGAGTTAAAAGCATACCTCCTGCTTGCTGTCTTTTAGTGCCTGCGGTGAAGTTGCCACATTTCTTCTATCCAACTGTCACAAAAATTGTTGAAATGTTTAAAAAACAGGCAATACACATTATTGGAATATTTTTCATTGTATTGCTAAAAATTGAAATAGCTCAGGCAGCAAATGTGAGACTGTAATCATAGCAGTACAACACACCTAACTGAGACTGAATATAGTGTATAAAGGAAAGAAATGTACTTCTGACAATCTCTAAAAGTGTTTTTTCCTGCATTGCATCTAAACTCAACATCAGTCTCTTCCGGGACAGCTTATTAAGTTAAAAACTACTGAATATCCTCCTTTTCTGGTTCAACAAAACTATTTGAGCCAAATCATCTTAGGCTTTACACTGGAAAAGAAATACGGTTCTGTTCTGCTATTTTGGATAGTAAAGATGTTTGCTATATGCAACTATGCTTACTTAACAAATATAATATATTGCTGAAACCAGTTGTTAAACATGTTGCGTCAGCATTAATAGTAAAAACAAAAAATGGCCAATGTTAAAACGAAGGCTGAAAATTAACCTCTCTAAATGCAACAAAAAAAATGCTTAAGGTATTGAAATTGCAGCCCAATGTTGAGCACATATAGATGAGAGAGGCAGCTAGTTGAATAAATAGCTGAACATGTACTGAAATATAAACCACAAAACTTACATCCATCGAGCCTCTTGAAGCAAGAAAATCTTGGTCCCTATCATTTATTTCATAATCAAAACTAAGTTCCCCATCATCACTGCAATTATCCTCGTCGGAGCTGTAGTCATCGTTGTCAGATTCATCATCCTCAAGGCCATCGAACTGGTAGTCTATGTGTTGTTTTTCAGCTATTGCTTTAACATGAGGTTCGAGTGCCTCCAGACACTTCAGCCCTCTTCTGAAAAAGCTTAGCTAAAAGTCCAAACAACAATAATATAGTTAGGTTTGGTGTCACTCAATTTTAGGGCCAATTGACAGCCTTATGGAGAGTTAACGTACCTGTGCAGCATGATGGCGAGCTGCCTGTGTTAAAAGACTATGGAACTGTCCTTGCCTCAACGATTTTAAGCGAAATATGAACAGTGCTGCATCCTCTTGGTACTCAGTTAAAGAATTTTGTAATTGTTCTGAGGAATATGATTCAATTTTGGAATGCTTTGACCTTCCTTTTTCTATATAAGATGCTCTCATAGCTTCATATGATTCCCTGTGATGAAAGGAAAAAAAAAACCTCAGTAACCATTATAAAAATGAGAAGAAAAAAAGTTGATTTCGTATGTAATCGAACCTTTTCACGTCGCATTGGTGCTTCATCTCCTGCGTCAGTGTGAAGGAAAAACAAATATACAGCATGTCAGGGTTACACAGAAAAAATTGACATAAAAATTAGCATGGGACTTTGCATTTATTTCAGATTGGACTAAGTCCTAAAAGTTCCCGGAGCAATCCCCTTCTTCCAAACATGGACTGAATGATTTTCCCCTTATTCACAGACAGTATCCAACAACTACACCTATGATTAACAATCTTATGAAACCTAAGAGAAAGTTGGTGACAAGAATCTGGTATTTGCTAATTGGAAAAAGAATACATGAATATATAGAATTAAGGCAAAAGTCAGAGATCATACCTCTACAGTTTGTAGCTCCTTAAGAAGAGATTCTGAGGGTGTTGTGATTGTATGAATGATATTAGAACGCTGGATGTGCAATATAATCATGTTAGTGTCACCGTATTATAATGCAATATGCAAGCCCAAAATAATTGCACAAGGAACTTACATAAGTATCTACAAATTTTTGTAATTCAAACTGTGCTTTTCCCAGCATCATCAGCACTCTACCTGCAGATAATTTAAAATTAATAATTTGTTAAATTTTTTTAAGGATGCTACCTTCCACAGTTTCCTAGGCACTACTGCTTTTTATAAGTTAACGAAATTGGTTAAGTAAATTACCACATACAAATAAATTTAATGAAAAATCTTTTTCGAACAATGAAATTTTTATGAAAAATCAAGCAAATATGTTTGGATAATGCTCAGATTGTTGAAAGTTTTGATGCATGAATTATAAAAAGTCATTCAAGAAAGGATTGAGGGAGTAGTAAATGATGCAAATGCTTACAGAAGTAACTTTGCAAAATAACAAGCACTTAATTTTTTAAGATCGGAATAGAAAAGAATGATACCATAAACATTAAAACAACAAAATGAACTGCATCAAGGTCCACTTGTTTTATATGGATACCATCGTACAGGGCTGTGTTTCAGGAAGGATCCGACGGGCCTAGTTCTGTATGGATACGATGGGAAGTCTAAGATAGGGTCAGAGTTAAGAAAGTCACCATGATTTTTATCAAGAAACTTACATAGATCAACATATCGTGCTTCTAAAATGCCTCTAACAGTTACTCATGATTTACAATCTGAGTTACGGTATTTTCTTACCACTATCGTCGTCATCACCGTTTAGTGCAGTTTTTGCAAGAAAGCAACTTCCCATTTCCTCCAGAGCCTCAGAAAACTCTGCATACGCCAAAAGGCTCTAATTATGAATAGGTGAGCATAACCGAGTAATTCAAAGCAATTCAATAACCAAGCAAGACAATCAGGTACCATATACACTATTTGTTGTAGCGGCTGCAGCTGAAATCAACCCGTCATAGCAGTTTCTCATGTCTTCCACCTCCTGCAAAGGCGAAAACCATACTTGCAGAGTCAATAATACAACACTGCCAAGAGGATGTGATTTATTTATTTTTACTTCTAGGCCTCCTATACTATTCAAATTCAGACCCGCCACAAGTTGCACATAATCCTATAAATTGCAGTGTAGCTGGTTGCAACTATTAAAATATATGGAATGGCTAACATCAGAGTCTTGAACCAACACGAGTGAATTAGTCAAGCAAAATCAGGATCTTATTACACGGAGCAAGCACTTGCTCTGATGCTGCATCATGGCAAATTCACAGCTGTTGTAGCAAATATGCAATTTGTAACTTGTTCGACAAGGTTATATTTTTACGAAACACTGTAATTTATGGTCTTTGCATCATGGCAAATAAACAGTCAACCTATGTATCACCGTGTAAGCAAAGAGCTCAAGACACGGGCAAAATCATCTCGAAGTTCCAGCAGCACGGCACCTGATTGCAAGAACTTCAAAAACACGGTTGCTATAGCGTTAGTATTATCCGAAGTCCGAGCCCAGATCACGCGGCATCCGAAACGGAACATGTAGCACTATTGCTCAGCAAGCGTTCATACGACGGAAAGCCACTTGATGCCGGAGTAAGTCTACCGTCTCCATTAATCCAACGCGTCATCTCCAGTCAAGATAACGTCGGATGGCTGACATTATATATAGCAACTTTCTCTGATCGACGTTTCCTTCTGAAGACTTTGACCAGCAAGAACCGGACCCAAAATACCAAAGTGATTCCGCGCAGACACGCAAAGAGGTTGCAAGTCTTTTTCATGGGTTATAACCTAACAACTACCATACCCAACCCATACTTTGACTTAAAGAAATAGCTCCTACTTGAATTGACGAGAAATATATACTTGCGGAAGATATCGTTCCAAAAATGAATGAAAATAGAATAAATGTGTTATATTTTGAATCTAATACTGTTTGAGCATCTTTCGTCAACAAACAAAGAATCAGGTTTAGGAGTAGTGTGCAGTAGTATTTCCACTCAAGGAGTAATTTTCCAAACCCGAAAAGATAAGAAATGTGGCAGCATGGTGGTGAGTTAGCGGTGGTAATTCTTCCGTCACACTGAATAATTTCCATTCAGAAGTAATTTTAACTGTCGTTTCTCCGTCACACTGAATAATTGGTATTCTATTGTCTGATCGTTGCAACCATTTGATCGTTCCAACCAACCAATAATCGAAAACTTACAAGTTACAACCACCACGAAACAACCCACTCCACCTGGAAGACGGCACAGAAATTATGCTTCCAAAACCTCAAATTTTGCAGAGGATGCCTCCCAAGATCCAATTTTGACTCCATATTCATCATGAACCACAAAATTGAAACCCGAAAATAATACGGAAAGGGGAAAAGGAGACGAACATGTGCGGCGCAGACGAGCTCGTCGAGCTTGGCGGGAGGCGGGTGGTGACCCTTCCGCTCCTTGGGGTGGTGGTGGCCGAAGCCCCTCAGCCGTCGCAATGGCGATTTCATCTCCGATGCCGACCAGACCTGACGCGATTCGGCTCCGCTTGTTTCCTCTCTGCAACCGCTTGTATCCTTGCAATGGTGACTTGCAACCGAAAAGGCTCAACTCGATCAGGCCTCTCTAATCTTTTCGTAAGCCGTGATGAAAAGTGCCTTTTGTTTCTGTGATTTCTTCTTCTTGATCCTCCTTTGCCTTGGAGTTTGGATTATGGAGAACCAAAAATAGCCACTTGAGAGAGAGAGAAGAGAGAAGAGGGAGAGAAATGGAGGTAGAGAGAGATTGAGTGCTCCTCGCACTACTTATAGTTTCTTTGTTTAATGGAAATGGACAATCGGGCCCATCCGGCCATGGCATAGTTGACCAAGTGGAATTCTGATGGAAGAAAGAGAAAGCTCTACAGTTGCAAAAGGAAAAGGAGTATTAGGTTATGTTTGATTGATATATTCTAAAAGTTTGCCATATTTTCCTGAATTATCGACGCTATATATACTTGGCAAAAATATTTTCAAAATATCTTTCAAGGAAATGAACTTGAAGCATCAGAAGATTTGTAAAGGGAATGTGAACCTGACGTTAAAATTATTCCTAAATTTGTATGATAATATTTCAAAGTAATTGATTCCAGTTAATTCTTCCATTTTGCCTTTCAGACTATTTTTATTCCTTATATAGCTTTACTCTAATTTTTACAGTCATTATTTCTGATTTTGCCCGGTTTTCTTTCAAAGAAAGAAGTGATACATATGAACACTTATCTCACGTGATTATGTGATCTACGAGGTGGCCTGTGGAGGAGGGAGGCTAAAGCCATTGGATGCAGCTTAGGAGCAGTAGTTGACCCATGAAACCTACAGATTTTCATCACAATGTCCCTTTCTCCTCCTCCTTTTCCCTCAAAAGTTGCCCCGATGAGACGCCCTTCTCGCTCCGTTGCTACTTGCTTATAGGTTGTGACCGCTTCGTCTCGTTGCTTTGCAGCAGCTACAGTGTTCGCAGTTATTTCTTCTGCAGCTGCTACAGTGTTTCTGCAGCTGCTACAGTGTTCGCAATTATTTTTCTGCAGCTGCGGCGAAACGAACAGGCTAAGATATGCCTAATCGCCCCCCCCCCACCCCCCACCCCCCACCCCCCGGGGTTTGTTGTCACCCATGATATAATTATATAATAGCATGATTAATGGTGGTCTAGCTAGCATGAGAGCGTGCAGAGACCGTAGTAGAGAATGAAGACGACCAACATTACCAAGACTGCAATCCTAGGTTTTACTTTTCGTCCTCTTCCTTCTTGAGAACGCACGACCAAATGGTACTAAGATCTTGTAGATGCCAAGCGGATAGAGCAAAGCCCACATGTCAGTGCATGAGACATTGGCCCGCCATCACGAAAACGCAGCCGGATCAGGGGATACCTCGCAGCACTTTGCTTTGAAGCTACGGAAGAGATCGGGGACGACTGATCTCTGCCCCTGTTCCAACATTTCCTCCCAAAGAAAAAAAAACAGACACACACAGAGAGAGAGAGAGAGAGAGAGAGAGAGAGAGCCAAGTAAGCATGCGCGTCGCACGCGCGTGGTGTGAGTCGTCGTCCCCGCCGTACTTGCCGCGCGGTCCAACGCACGCGGCCGTCCAGCTCGGACGCTCCGCCTTGACCGTTGACTGATCAACGGCCGCGATGGATTCCACGGTCAAAAGCAAAGCTAGGTGCCATTTACCATGCCATGCAGTTGCGTACGTACCAGCCTACGTAGACGCAAAGGTGCCATAGTAGGAGCAAGTTTTCTTGTTCTTGCTTTATCGAGATCGCGTGCGTGTGCTGGATCAAAAAGGTGTTCCTAGGTAGGAGGCCCCGAAAAGAAGCAAAGGTTTCCAACATGCATGACGTCGGCGCCCTGACATTTGCGATCGATCGATGATGCCTGGTTATCGTGGGAGCTTCAGTTCCCTTTTCGTGCGCTCACTCACAATTGGAAAACTTCCCTCTGTACCATCCAAACATCTTCCAATTCCTTTCATACAATTGGAAAACTTCCAGTTCCCTCTGTACCATTGTTTCAATTTTTGCCGCTCCTCTGTACCACTGCCGTGAAATTGAACTTGAAATGGATGTAACGGTGAGACGAGAAGACTATATTGCCCCTGATTTATTTTCCCCTCTTCCTTGATACGATTTGTCGCCATTGCGGAGGGGATGGAGGCTCCCGTGTGGACGCACCATGGCCGCCTCGGCTGCATCGCCGACGGGGGTGCGCTCGTGGCGATGTGTCGGCAAGCGCGCCGAAGAAGGGGGCGACGGGGGCGCGCTCATGGCGGCGCGCGAGCGGGATGCCGGAGGGGAAGGAGGCGGCGGCTCGTGGAGGCACCGGGAGGGCGGCGGCAGAGCGGCTCAGGCTGTCGTGGAGGCCGGCCGGGGAGGCGCGTGCTTAAGGCCAAGGACGAAGCAGAAGGAGGCGGCCGGCGCGGACCGAGCGTGAGCACGTACGCCAGGGACACGCGCCGTGCAGTTGCCGTCGACGAGGCAGGAGAGCACGCGTGCAGGCTGTCGTGCTCGCTTTCCGGCCGCCGCAATCACGTTCTCGTCCGAGTCGAGGCGGGCGCGGACCTGCATGCGGCGGAGCGTGGCGTCGCCATGGCCCCTGCTCGGCCGCTAGCTCCAAGCCCGAGCAAAACTCGCTGGCTCCAAGCCCGGGCGAACTTGGCCTGACTCCGGCACTCTGCTCGCCCCTCCTACCGCTTCTCGACATCTGCGTCAGCGGATGCCGGCTGCGCCGTCACCGCGTGTCGGTCAGCTCCGTCCTCCGTGTCCAGGTTGCGGCTACTGCAGCACCAGCTCCCGCACAGACAAGCACTGGCGGCAATGAGTTCCACCAGCAGCTCGCACTCCTCCGCGTACATCTCGCCCAGACGCACGTAACCGCGACGCCGGTGCTAACGCTGCTCACTGTGTACATCTCGATGGGGAGGAGAAGAGGCGAGGTGAGGCACCAGGGGTAACAGCAATCATTTAGGATTTAACTGACAGGTGGGGCAATCATTTTTAGAAGGAATTCTAGACGGAACGAACGGCGATGGTTCATAGGGGCAGGAAAAAATGAAGCAGTGGTATGTAGGGGCACAGAAGTTTTGTGATGGTACACAAGGGAACAGAAGTTTTTCCAATGGTATAGAGGGAATTTACTCATTAATTAACCGGGTGGTTAGCGAGGCTTGAAGGATTCGTACGTGATGGGCAACTCGAGCCGACAAGCCCTGCCTTTCAATGTGTGGTCATTGCTAACTTAGAGCAAGCCTAATAAGAGAGTTTTTTTTTTAATTTAGACCTTTTTAAATTAATATTTTAAAAATAGCACGTGGGAAACTATATTTTCAAGATCTAGACCGTTTGGTCACGCCAATCGTCATGGAGTGACAAATACTGCGGTCACGCCAACTGGATTGGAGTGACTCCTTGACACGTAAGCAACCCTTTCCACGTAGGCAACTGGACGACCAGCGCTGACCCGGGCCAGTCACGCCGATCAGATGGGCGTGACTGAGTCACTCCATTATGTTTGGCGTGACCCAATCAGGGACTTAGGTGCGCCCCTGCTTCCAGAGCACTATCCTTCTTCCTCTTCCCCACCCGAAGGGCTGCGCCCCATTTGCTTTGAGGCGACCTCGTCGCCCTCTCTCTCCCTCCTCAAATCGATCCACGAAACGAAGTTGAACCCGGTCTATTTTGGGAGGCAATCATCCCCAAAGGTTTGTCTATCATTTCCTCCAATTAGATTTTGGTAAAAATGGCATTTGAATGGTTGTTAAGGGTGGCTAGGGTTTAGGGGTTTGGGTTGATTTTGATGAAATTTGTGCGCTCCTTGTTGAATCGGCTGTTAGGGATGGGTAAATAGATATGTAGTTGTAATGTGTTTGTTTGTTTGCATGTAAGTAAGTTCGAAATTCATGATGATAGAAGGACGATGAGTTGTAGCAATTAGCATGATTTGGTTGTATCTTATGGTTGTCTATGTTGGTTGCTTGTAGAATGGGGAGAACGAGGGTGAACCATTACCCCGATGAATGTTGGTGGGATGCCCTGGTGCCGTCGCCATTTCCAATTCCGAAGTGTGATTGTAACATTACGGCTGTGGTGCAACAATCGAGACATCCGTTATCGGCAGCACGTGCGTATTTCTGTTGTTCTAAAAATGTAAGTAACATTATATTGTGCAATATGTGGGAAAGATTGAATAAATGGCAACCGATGATAGATTTTTCAATTGTAGGTTTTGGATGGATGCGAGTTCTTCCAATGGATCGATGGTCCGGAAAAATATGACGAGAGGATCCTCTTGGTACCATGAAGCGGTAGACAAAACTGGGGGACAGCGCGAGGGAGAAGAGGCCGCGCGGGCCTAAGTCCCGGGTTGGTCACGCCAAACTGCCTGGCGTGACTCAGTCACGCCCATCGGGTTGACGTGACCGACTCTGGTCAGCGCTGCTCCTCGCGTATCCGACGTGGAAAGTATCGCTGACGTGTCACTCAGTCACTCCAATCCTCCTGGCGTGACCGAAGTATTTGTCACTCCTTGACGATTGGCGTGACCAAACGGTCTAGATCTTGGAAATATAGTTTCTCATGTGCTGTTTTTAAAATATTAGTTTAAAAAGATCTAAATTAAAAAAAAAACTCCTAATAAGAATGGTCGCATCCCAGCAGACGCCCACACACCATACAGCTTCGTCCAACGCACGGTGAAATATTTGCAGGCAAAGCAGCAGCCGGGGGCCCACCTCATGCCAAACTCCTTCTCTTCCCATCCACACCGGTGGCCCACAATTGCATAGGAGCTCGGGTCCAGACGGTCGCTGGCTGCCGCGACTAACTCCTCCTTTTTTCCCGTTTCTCTTTCCTGCGCGTCAGAAAAATCTGACAAAAACGGTCGGTAAGACAACCGTTGGCCTTGCTCTTATGCATCGGACAGAGAGGTATTCTTTAGTTTGTTTTCCAAAGAAAAAACAATGTGCCGTTGTTGCATTTCTAAAAATAATATAATACATACAGTATATATATATGTACCTGTTCATTACACACAGTTACTGGATATTTCTTCTCGGAATAAAAAATGTTACTGGATATTTCAAATTTTCGCTAATATATTATATGTCAAGTTAGCTCCAATCATTATCATTCGCCAAAGACGTACGGTAGTGTTCACATCCAGAGCCTTTTTTTTTGTCTTGAAATGATTCAGAGTGCTACTATCATCTAGGACTACGAGTGTGTAGCAGTCTGAGCATTGCTGTTATACAGGCTAGTTAGTACGTAGGTCTCCAGCGTGACAATGCCATACAGTATCACTTCCAGTACCCCGTGCACAGAGACCCTCTCTACCCACAGGCCATGGGCGTCAGGCCCAGGACCGGATTGCTGGTCCACGAGCCTTGTAAACAGTATCTCTGCAGTCAATTGCTGGTCAAAACGGTTTTTTTTAATCAGGTCAAAATTTTACTGCAGCACAGAAAGAACAAAATTAAGGTCAACTAAGTGCTTGCAGCGAGAGAAACGTACGTAGTATCAGCTAGCGTCCTGTAATTACCTGACCATCCCCGTTTCCTAGCAGTAAACTTTATTTTTCTAAAAAAAAAAAACTGTCACAATAGTCATGAACTTGTAAGAGCTACACATTTTATTTATTCCGATCCAAAAGCGACGAAACAGTCAGTTACAACAGGGAGAACAAACAACAGTTACCTAAGGTACAGGATTTACAGCAGGCAACAAGCAAATGGCCTCTTTTATGTACAGACCACAAAATATCAGTATGCATTATCATTTATCACGTAATGTTATGATATGATATCAAATGTTGTATGCTCTACGCAGGTACCGCGAAGCTCGGCTCAGACCAGCGGGTCGGATCAACAACGAGGCACGGGTCAGACTTCTTGAACTCGGCAACCTGCAGAGTTCAAGAGACGATGATTGATGAGAACCTGGAAGTAAAAGCTCAGGAGATAAGAGGGCTTGATGTGTGGGGATGAGCTGAACCTTTTCCCCGCAGCTGGGGCAGTAATGGTATTTGTGCCAGAGGCAGTCCATTGAAGGGCAAAGGAAGCAAAACCCCATCATGAAGGGCATCATGCAAGCCACAACGGACGCAAGGCTCGGCTTCGACCTATTTTAAGGAATCAATAAGTGATTTTATTCAATAATGAAGCTTTACCTACTGACTTTGTTAACAAGACATGTCGTATGAAAACCAAATCTAGACAACTCGACACCAAAATTTTGGGAACAATCACGCATTAACATCCTTACACCCCCGCACAAAACTAGATGTATTATCAGCAACCAAACAAGCAGAATAGAGAAACTCCATCTACTGCCACCAAATCATCTGCTATGTAGTGATGGCAAAAAATATGACTACCAAACTTGTTCGCTCAGCAGATTCCTGCGATCATCAAAATTGAAGGTAACAGACACTATGAAATACAAATAGCAATAGCACAGTGAAGGTAGCCGAGACCACGCAACAAAAAACAGCAATAATGCGAACCATGAGATATTACTCAGATCGTGTTATGATCTCTTCAAAACAGAATAACGCATTATCATCATTTACCACAAACAATCCAAATATAGTGTTCTAGAGTTAAGGCTGTCAGCAAACATCAATAAATTGCTACTTGCAAAATGTCACTTCACTCAAGTTTATTGCTAGTTACGGTAAAATTGCACAAATCATGTCTTCTCAACAAATTAGCAACTCATGTTACTGAAACATACCTAAGCTACAGCAACAAACAAAGATAACGTCGATCAACCATTCAGATCTTGGGGCTAATGCTACCCAGGGGATCATAGGACTTCAGCAGAATAACTCAAATAGGTTAAATTTCCCTTGAGTCAGATAAGTTCAAAATCACAAAATATATAAATGGAATTCGATTTTGAATGGCAAGGAAATCAAAAATTAAATTGAGTTCTGCCTGATCAAGCAAAAGGGCCAGAGGGGTGTGAGGAACTAGATGACCGAGTGTTGCAAAACTTTGTAAAACAGAAGACTTGTAAAGGAACCATATGGTCCATCCATACAGACACAGACTATGCAATGGCTGTGTAAAGGAAATCATGTGTGCATTTATACAGCTCATGTAAAGAAAATCAGGAATGCAGAATAGATTTTGTCGTCATCTATGGTAGCAAGGGGCACAAGCCTTCTCAGTTCACACTCATAGGTTTGCATGGTCCAATGAAGCAAAGTATGGTCCCCTGAGTTTCAGTCTTCAGCACAAGCTCTCATATGTTCCGTTCGTATAGTGGACATCCTGGTGGCAATCAAGGTGCAATCCGTTAGATGGAGGAAAGCATTCATTTAACGCTAGAGTGATATTGCATCAATAGGAAGTTGAGATACCAGAAGTATTTCGATGGCACCCTTGGCCCTTCCTCCATACGCGTGGTAAAACTGCATGTTAAATCCGAAACAGTATGGCAACCAATATGGCCTGTTGTATCAGATTATCCCTGTGGCTTGTCCATACAGGGCAGGGACCATCAAGCAAACCAAAGAAGGATCCGCTTGAGCGTAGCAAGGTGACATGCAGGTTGAGGGAGACAAGATGATCTGGATGTTTGTCAATCTTTATTAGAGAGGTATGGGCCTTCTCATCCTGGTTTTGGTCCAACAAAGTGAACTACGGTCCTCCTTGCTTCCAGCTTTCAGCACCCGGTCCAGTTGTAGCTGACGAGTAGCTGGACCCTGGTTCAATTGGGGTACCCTACGGGGAGATATACTGATGGTAATCAAGGTGTGGTGAATTGAAAAAGGCCGTTCCCGGTGCCCCTCAAGCTACTCCAAGTTGGTCTGTTTAAAGGCTATTGTGGTATGGTGTCAGTAGGAAGTCGAGTGATCCTCTCTTCAACAGTTCACAGTTCAGTACCATTCTGAATTTTGCAAGGAGCATTCAGTACCGATTTTCCCATACTGCAATAAACTCTACTGGAAACAACACAACAATGCATGCGCCACGCGACCTCTTTCCCAAGCAAGTCAAGCATATGCATAATGAACACAACAACAAGCAAACATCACTCAAGCTTGTCTTAGTTGGACAAATCACAAATCGGTATCCCTAATAATCAACATTTCATATTTGGTTATTTGACTCAAATCAGCAATAGGACATCTCAACCCGTGCCAACGAAGAATGCAAGCTATGATCGCACTTCTCCATTCGACCTACCTGCAGTGTCCCTGTATCTCCACTCGAATCGTACTAAAAGCCATGGAATCAAACTTTGTTCCTACCAAACCTGAACTATAAGGGGCCATAAAGAGGGGAGCAAGCACAGGAAGTGGGGAGGACCACGGACTCACCGAACGGAGGAGACGGCGGCGTCGCCGCAGGCCTGGCAGTGGAAGGGCGCGGGCGTGTCGCGGAACATGGTCTGCTGCAGCGGCACCCCCTTGGGGGCGCCGGCGTAGATCGCGTTGGGCGGCGGCATCCCCGCCGCATAGGGGTTCGGCGGCGCGTAGTAGTAGTGGCCCTGGACCTCCGCCGGGTGGTACGGGACGCCGATGGCGGGCTCGCCGACGGGAGGCGCGGAAGGCTTGGTCTCCATGGTCGCCGGCGCCGGTTGGTTCTCTGGATGCGCTGGTTTGGACAAGGCACAACGGAACGGTCGAGGCGCTTGTCTTGGAACTGAACGGAAGGCCGAGCTGGTACATGAAGACCCCCTCAAAATCTTGGCGTGTTGAAAAGTCTTCTGCTCGTCTAGAAACTCATTTTTCTCGGATTGACTGCCTTCTATCTAGAAAACTAATTCTTCTTTCACAAAAACAATCATAATAGGCTTCTAGAAAATAAATAATTTCCTTGAAAACCCAATCAATTGTTCCTCATCTAATTTAATTTTCGCTATGTTCGGCAGGCTGAATCGCAGCTGTTATACTGTAGCGGCTGCTGAAGAAATAACTGCGAACACTGTAGTGGATGCTCAAGAAATAACAGGAACACTATAGCTGCTGAATCGCTATAACATCCCAAAATTAGAGGCCCTAAAATAATGTAAGGAAACCCCAAACCCCTAATTATGCTAATCTATGTTTTTAGTGCATATTTGGATTTTTCTTGTATTCTTTTCAGTCTTTGAGGCAATATTTTGTAATAAATTTGATAGTTACATGATCTATAGTTGTGATTCCATTATGATTAACGTGTGTACTTGTCATTGATCTTGGGACAAGTACGAAAACACGTAGTTTCGGGTATTTTAATGACCCACGACGCTTCAATTACAGTTGCTGCAATGCAGCCAACCGAATAAGCTGTTTGTCTTTCAGAAGACATGACTATAATCTAAAAATTTAGGGATCGTTCGTCATGGCTCATTGCGGCTCTCTAGGTTATGCATTGCAGATGTACAACACATACGGCTTGCATGAGTCAGTGGAGGAAAAAAAAGCTTTGCTACCTTTCAATTTATATTACAAAGAAAGAGAGAAAACAAATTCATGCTACAATACGCGAATATAACTCAGCGTTGCAAACCCAAATAAGCATGCCAAATGGGGCCTCAATGTGTGCTTTAGCAAATTAGTTTTTTTTTTTGAGACCATGCAAATTAGCTTTAGTACACATCACATCGCTAGGTTATGGCCGCCCCTGTAATTTGGCGAATATTTTTAGATTACTAGCACTTAGTTGTTGTGAAACTCCATGTCTCCGTCACAACGTTCCAGAATTTTGTTTTCCTAAATGGGAAAATATAAACATCTGTAGCCCTTCTTTTCCAGCCCATAAATTCATGCTTATGCATGTAGAAATGTTACCTGCGTACCCACGGAAGCTTATGTTCAATGGTATATCTATGTTCTTTTCTTATATGATGCCCGTTAGCTGGCCGTCATATAAACAAAAACGAAGGAAGTAATTGGTAATTCTACGAGGCATGCGTTGATGGATGGTGCCCACAGACAAGAGAGCGTACCAACTGATTGAGGTGGTGGACGATGTCAGGTGTGTTGGAGCCACATGCAAGTATCGCACATCGTGGTGGCAAGGTCAACATTGAGGCTAACGGGCAACGATTGTCTGTGTCGTGCGAGGTTGCTAGCTTGAACTGTGAAATTGCGTACTAGAAGAGAGGTGGGAGACGAAAAGGACAGTACCGAAAAAACAAACATATAATCTGAAGAGAAACTGTGGTGCATTCATTAGCCCGCTTGGTAGTATGCTCTTTTTCCTACCTCAGATCTTGGATTGTTCATGGATATAATTTACTTGAGTAATCGTTCATTGGAGTGTTTAACTAGGTCCGCCACCATTTCTTTGTTATGTGTACATATTTCTGGCGCATGGCGCACCACCATTTCGTCTGTAAGAAAGAAATGACGTGACCTTGTAGTAGCAACACTGAACGCCAGTATCTAGGTCACAAAAGTTTTGAAGTGCAACAATAATCCAAACAAATAGAAACTGTGGATGACAAACACTCCAAGCAAAGAAAGCAGGGAGCATACAAAGGCTAGCTGTTGGAGCTTAAAGTTGCATTCTTGTTGTTATACTTGACATCACCCTCTTGTGTGTATGCTCTATAGCGTTGCTGCTGATGTAATTCAGACAACAATGGTTTAGAGACGGTCCACTAAAATCACCTGCAGAAGATGCTAGCTAGTAACTGTTTTGATGCTTTTCATTCTTTCTTTCCTTGACCTCATGATGTGCTATTCATTCTGTTGCTATTCTATGGGGGTGTTCGTTGCTTTAGCATTTAGTATTTAGACCTGTCACATCAAAGAGAATTTTATTATTTAAGAGTACTAAATAAAATTTAATGACAAAACTTTTTTACAGATAGGTACATCTTTACGAGACGAATCTAACGAGCCTAATTAATCTATATTTTGTTACAGTGATGCTACAGTAATGCTACAGTAACCAGCGCCTAATCACGGCTTACCTACCCTCGTTAGATTCGTCTCGCGATTTAGACCAGGGGTTCTGCAGTTAGTTTTGTAATTAAACTTTATTTAATACTCTTAAATGACAAGATTCTTCCCTCTAAATATCGAGTGGCATTACTATTCTGCAGAGACAATGGTTTTTTAAGACAGTCCACTAAATAAAACACCTGCAGAATACGCTAACTGCTTTGATGCTCTCCATTCTTCCTTTCCTTGAACCATCATGATGTTCTCTTCATTCTGACAGACACGTACCATTCCCATTTCCATGTCATGTGGTGGTATGGCTGCATGACTGAATGTCCGTCCATTATTTTTCCGAACGAGGAATAACTGAACTCCATGTGAGGATGAGCACAGTTACAAGTTCTTTTTCTCTTTATTTATGCGTGCAGTTCCGTCATGTCATCACATGCCCTGGAGAGACAACTCCATTCGCCGATTGACCGCTCGCGAAACCACCAGAGCGCAAGAGCGGCCGGCGGCATACATGCCGGAATCTTGCAGAACGCACCAGGCGTGGGATTGGGTGGGTGGTACACGCGTTCGTTCGCGCAGACCGAGCTAACCAAACCAAAAGATTTGGGCGAGCCGAGCAAGCAAGCACATCACAGCTCGCTTGCCTTCTAGTGGTGGTGGTAGGTAGGTGGCGAGATGGACGAAGGACAGATCAAAGGGAGAGGCGACGGATGCAGCGTTGTCGTTGTTTCGCTCTGGGTTTTCGTGTCTGAGGCCGACGAGGGAGCGAGGGAAAGGAGGAATAAAGCGGCCATGATGCCTGCGTACATGTACATGTAGGTGGAGACAGAAAGAGGCAGTGTGACGAGTGAGAGAGGAACAATACGTGCAGGTAGGAAGAGAGAGAGATACAAGGCCAAAGCCAAGTGTGTGTGTGTGATGAGAGACTGGTGAGAGAGGGCTACAATACCCGTGAGAGAGGGACAAGGGAACCTTTCGGCCTCCTCGGTTTGCAGAAGGGGAATCTGTGCAGGAGGGGAGGGGGCCCGGCATGCAGGGCTCCCCAGCGCAGGCCAGCGTTTGGGCGTGCATGCTCTCCTCTCTCTCTCTCAGCTGCAACCACAGCATGCAACACACACACCAAACGAGAGAGAGTGCATCTCTTGTGGGGTGGGGATTGGAGGAGCTTTCCGTGCTGCCTCGCTCGCATCCGATCCATTTCCTGTTGCATGCGAGAGTCAAGAGAATGCGTCCGTTCGCGGTCGTTCACGCGGAAAGCGCGCTCGATACGGTGACCAAGTTCCACGGTTCCTTCTTCTTTTGTGAGGAAGGTTCATGACTCGGTTTAAGCCGTTGAACTAGTATTTTTAAGTTTGCAAGCAACAATTTGTTCTCATCCTGACATAAACAGTTCTTCATAATTATGTGCCTATTGCAAGCACCTGATTTTTTTTAGGGTATATTTTTTTGGTTGTTGAAAAAAGGTTCTAAAGTTGAGTTGGTCTTTTACCACAGATGATGATGGTGTATTAATCGAATAAATAGTCATTATGAATAAACAAGTCACACATTTTTCTTGACCTTCTGACAAACTACGTTGGATAATACTATGTATCGATCATTATGCGGCCATTTACATTGTGAATACTACAATTACTACCTGTTAACAACCCTATATTTTCTTTATTCACCAGAGACTACTCCATTTTTTTTCCAGTTCCATGCCAAATCATCAAAAATGTCTTATGTGGCACTTATCTGATTGTTGTCTATGATACTACCCACCATTGGAGTGGCATTAGGAGCACACATGAGAATTGGATGAAATGCTTGTGTTAGGGATGGAGTCTGAGTTGAAGTACAGGAGGGGCTGAAAAGATTTTAGTACACAATTTATTCATGACAAGGGCCAACTAATAGAAATTCTAACAAAAGTCGGTGTAAATTAAGCATTATAGTGTAAAAATATGGAGCATTGTGGGGCCATGGCCCCTATCAGCCTCCCTTGGCTTTGCCACTGGCCCGTGCATATTGTGAGAATGCGTCCATGCATCACGCATAATAGGAAAATCACAATATGGTGGGCAAGTTTCAGGGTGCTTTGTTAAGCCATTGATCAAAAATAATATTATCAAATAAAATTCAAAGAAAAATATTTTGCTCTTAAAACTAAAATCAAAGTTCATGACTGAGTGCCTATTGTAATCACTTGATTTTAGATGCATATATTTTTACAATACACGATATAGTATTACATAAATTAGTTGTTTTTATGGGTAAAAAAATAATCCTCTCTTCTTTATTTCTTCATTTAGGTAACTACGCTAGAGACAGCTATGTATCATTATCTCGGTATTACTACACAAATGAATAAAACAATAACGCAGTATTAACCGTAGATTTGGACCTAGCATACCACATAGATACGATAGAATGAAGAAAGAAGTACATCTTTCAAAAACCCTCAACTTTTGCCTAGTAAAAACACCTCTTAACTTAAACATGGAGTAAAACACTACCTCAAATTGCCAATACCAAGCATAGTTAATCAGTGATTACCATAGCAAAGGTTGGTTAACCGAAATGCAGCCAAGCAACCTAACTGGATAACCCTCTGCCCAAAGAAGAGAAAACAATGTCAAAGGTAGAGTAAAACAAAAGAGGCTATCAACCGGAGATACTTCTTCAAGCAACCAGGCAAAGAAGACACACATGGTCCTTGCAGTATATAACAGTGGCTCCAGCCCCATCACTCACACGCTCCTCGCTGCCGCGTACTCCACCGCAATAGCGTCGCGTTGCCCCACCCGCACACACAACACCACCGCAGCGAAAAGCAGCCTCCTTTCCCTTCCCCTCACCTCCGTTTCCTGCGCACCTTCTTCTCCACCACCCAGCTAGGCTGCGGCCGGGGCGCCCCACCCCCGCATCCCCCGGCCTTGATGACTACTGCGCCCAACATCGAGATGATCGCCTCCTCGCTGCGCCACTGCTCCCTCAACGGCGGCGGCGGTCGCGGCGGAGGCGGACGGCGCCGGGCCGGCAGGGCCGGGCGCCGCGGCGGCGAGGGCGGCGACGACAGCGAGAACGTCACCGTCGAGCTCAACTCCGACATGGCCCTGCCCTACCACTGGGAGCAGTGCCTCGACATCCGGGTACGTTGCAACTACATGCCCCTCTGCACCCGGATTCCTTCCTTGTTTGCTTCCTGCTTTCTTCCTCCATGGGCGCCGAGAAGAAGGCGAGCAGGACAGGAGGTTAACGAAACCATGGCCGCGGCGGGGGCGCGTGGCCTGGTAGTGGCTTCCCAATCATTTGGCCATAAATGGGAACCAGTTTGCCGAGGTAGGTAGAGTGCCGGCGGCGCGCTTGGGGATCAATCATTCGATCATTAATGGCGGAAGTGGCAAACAAACTGGATGGGGGATTTGCTTCATTAACTCACTCGCTACCCTTTTGTCCGCCTGCCGGTTCCTGCCTCTTTTTGTACCATTGTTCTTGGATTCTTGCCCCTTTTTTTTCTCCCGTTCAGATCAGTCTCTTGCATCTCTCCCTCTTTCCCGTGTTTCCTTCCCCAGTTTGTAGCTATCCAGGCAGGGATTTCTGGAACCGGAGGATTCCTCCGGATTCCTTGATCTTCCTGCTTCTTGCAGTTGTGGTAAATAAGAAAGACTCTTTCGTTCGGCCTGGGTCTCGTTCAGAAAGAGTATTGGAGCTTTGGGCATTGATTGCAAATGCTCCAGTGTCCAATTTTTCGCAGCAGGCATCGAGTAGTATAGTACGTAGTGTAAAAAATGTTTGATGATGCTTGTTTCATCTGCTTAGCTTGTTGTGTTTCTCAGTTTCATAGAAGTATCCATCTAATTAAGACGACCTCAGATCTGCTGTTTGTCTTCTAAATCCTGACATATCCCTGCGGATCCGGTCCTTTTTAATCTGTCATTACCTGGAACTCTAGATTTCGCTTTAGATTTCTTCTGGACCACCGTGTTCCGTTTGTCCTGACCATAATCACCGCCGTTTAATCTACTGCAGATGTTTACTATCTCACTGCACAGAAATCTTAGAGCCTTTTTCTTGCTTTTTTGACATCTTATTTTTCAGCAACGAAAGCGATAACTGAAAAAGATGAAGCTTGCACCTCAAAATCATCAAAAGCCTCAGAGTTTCGTGGTACCCCTAGAAAAGCATATACTTTTTTGTTGGATTAACAGTATTTACAAATCCCAAAGATCAGAGCGAGTGTGCATCACACACAAGCGGGTGTTCGTTTCACGGGAGTCTAAAATTTAGAGGGGTTTAAAAAAGAATCTTATCATTTAAGAGTATTAAATAAAGTTTAATTACAAAACTAACTGCAGAACCTCTGGTCTAATTCGCGAGACGAATCTAATGAGGGTAAGCAATCCGTGGTTAGACGATCGGTACTGTAGCATGACTGTAGCATGACATAGCTTACTTAGTCTCGTTAGATTCGTCTCGTAAAGATGTACCCATCTGTAAAAAGGTTTTGTCATTAAACTTTATTTAGTACTAGATTCTCTTTATTTAGAAGCTTTTAAAATTTAGCGCTAAAAGAAATGCCAAAAGTCTTTCCATCAGCAAACTTTTGCTGAAAAGCTTCGCCAAAAAAACAATCTTGCCTTCCAGCTTTGCCAGCTGCCCTGCAACCTGTTCCTGGATACCTGCATAGTGCCCCCCCAATGCCACTCTAGGTTCCCTGTTTACCAAGCAGACAAACAAAAACAAACAAGGATAATATGGCGTTTCATCTAGGAGATTTTTCTTCTGTTCAGTCCTGTACTTTGTAAGCTCATTTAAGTTCTCAATCTTGTTTGATGCCACTTAAGCAATCACTGCAGCATTAATTGCTGCTCATTCATTCAGACTGGCCAAATGTGTACTTTCAGATTTCCATCATCGTCTAGTGTACATTCTGCATGCATATATATTACTGCTGGCACAACATTCTTTAACAGCAACTGCAATCTTATCATCCTGTAGTACACCCATTCTCCCATTTCTTGCATGCATGCCCAAATAAACAGTTTGCAGTTGAATAATGTGTATGAATTGTCTGAGCTGATTTGTGCAGACGGGGCAAGTTTACTACATCAACTGGGAGGACGGCACGCGCACGACCGTCGATCCGCGCACTTCGGCGTTCACCTCCTCGCCGACGCCACGCTCCACGTCGTCGGCCTCCCGCCGCTCGCGCCGCGCATCCACCCCCTCGTCCGGCTACACCTCCGTGTCGTCCGTGGGCGCAGAAGTCGCCGCCGCCGCCGCCGCGTGGCCGCTCGCCGGCGACATAGACAGCGGCTACGACAATGACAACGAGGAGGACGACGACGGCGACGACGAGGCCGAGGAAGACGAGGAAGAGGAAGAGGAGGAGGAGGAGGAGGAGAGCAGCAGCACCACGAGCAGCAGCTCGAGCAGCACCGGCAGCAGCCGGGGCTCCGCGGTGTCGTCCACGCTCTCGTCCTTCTCTCCCACCGACGAGTCCGCCGCGTCCGGCGACAACGGCAGCGTCTTCGGCGCCGGCCCCGTCCTCGTCGCCGCCGGGTGCCGCGCCTGCTTCATGTACTTCATGGTGCCCAAGAGCGCCGACGTGTGCCCCAAGTGCGGCAGCGCCGGCCTCATCCACCTCAGCAGCAACGGCTACGCCTGAGCTCAGCTTCGCCGTGGTTCACTAGCAGTAGGAAAGGGGACCTCTTAGCAAAATTGTGCAAGCTCTGCCGTGGAGCCAATGGCGGCTAGGTGTCAGTAGAACTTCCATAAAACTAGTTTTCTTGCAAAGAGGTCCCCATAATCTTGCCATTGATTCCCTGCTACATTGTATGAAAATTGCCAATGTATGGGAGGAGAACCTTTTCTAGATTTCATTTTTGTTTCATTCACTATTGTGTTTTACTGTTTTCCTTGGTGCCATTTTCTTTATTTTCTGTTTTCACATTCTCCTATGGGACCCAACAAGCAGAGAAACTAACCCACTTTGATTTCTTCTCCTCTCTTGCTCCCCTCATCAAGATCAAGCATTTGTTGGAGACAAGTAGCAGGGCAGCATCATTACAAACTTTCAGCACTTGTCTGATATGCATGCTTTGGCATTGCCATCCAGGCAGACATACATGCTGGATTATACCCTTGATTTGGTAGCATATATACCGGCATTTATGTATGTGCGGTGCGATCTAGGGGGTGTTCGTTTCACGGGGGTCTAAAATTTAGAGGGGTCTAAAAAAAGAATCTTATCATTTAAGAGTATTAAATAAAGTTTAATTACAAAACTAACTGCAGAACCCCTAGTCTAATTCGCGAGACGAATCTAATAAGGGTAAGCAATCCGTGGTTAGACGATGGTTACTGTAGCATGACATAGCTTACTTAGGCTCGTTAGATTCGTCTCGTAAAGATGTACCCATATGTAAAAAAGTTTTGTCATTAGACTTTATTTAGTACTAGATTCTCTTTATTTAGATGCCTCTAAAATTTAGCGCTAAAAGAAACGAACAGGCCCTAGTGTGATGAAGCTCGATCTGGGTCTGTGTTTTGTTTTGCGCCTGCGCAATATTCTTTTGGTGCGTGGCTTGGAAGCGAGTGCATGCATAACGCTAGAATACAGAGGGTGCTCATGGCCGGCTGCAAGCTACTCAGTCCTACACGGCTTGTGCTCATCCGTATCTGACGCCGGCCCTGCCTGCTCCTGTCGTGTGCCATGCATGTTACGAAAAATTCCCTGCGGAGAGGAGGGATATATGTATCTTTTGATTTGGAGTGTTGTATTGCAGTATATTGTGTGAGAATATTGGGAGGCAGCGAGTGAGATCAGGTGGGAGCTGGTTCACGTGCAGCAGCTTTGCTCGCGTCAGTGGAACTGGAATGTTTGTCTTGTATCTCTGGATCAAAGTTAGTACAGTATATATATTTGTGCTTACCAACACTTATTAAGCCTGGTTCTTGACTTTTTTTATACAAACACATGGTTGGCTTTGGTCTGGAACTGTGGATGCGCATGGCTCTTCCCCTATGATGAATCCTTCACATTTGCATAAACAATTTTGAGGCGAACCCATCACGTACGGTTGCGTTTGTTTACCGAGTCCTAGGAAGAAGCACAGATGTCTTGCCCTTGTTCCTTTCTCGTTGGAGAACCTCACTGATCAACATTCTCCTTGAAGGTTGCAAACGTAGAGGTACCAACTTGCAAGCAAAAGTTATAGCCCTCCATACGATGAAGCACTGAATTGGTGACACTATTTAATTAACAGGAGGTCTATCGTTCTTGGATATGGTTTGCTGTGTTTTATAATCTTGACAGTCTGTCGGAAGGAGACAAGTCGTCCTGCATGCAACGCCTAACAATGGGGTTAGACTACAGACAAGCCTGAAACCATGCGAACCAAGGCTACAAATGCACCGGACAAAAGGGTTGGGCTTTTGAGAAGCCTCTGCCGTTCCCAGCAAAAGTACAGATAAAACGCTTACAGGTAACCAGGGTACGTAGGTAATTCATCAGCATTCAGCAGTACACATACCAGTAGTGCTGGTATACGTGGTATATAATGCTGTATCTACCTTTCTTGCATTGTCTCTTCAATAATGTAATGTACATTATATAGGAGTATTTGAAGTCAGTAGCATTCAAAAATATTGAAGTCAATTGCTAAGAGAGTTTTTTTGTTGATGTGGAGAAAGAAATCGCTGAGGTTTTGTGCAGAGGAATAAAAAGCTAAGGAGAGAGGCCGGCCTGTTGTTGGCAAGTGAGCAGCAGACAAATGGGGTGGTGGTAAAAGGCCGGGTTGTGCAGGAAAGGCAAGACAGAGGCAGTGCTGTTGCTATCTGTACCTACCTAGAAGCAAAGTGGTCATGATGCAAAGTCTGTGTGTACATGCAGCCATGCAGGTACAACTAGAGAGAGAAAAAGAGAGAGACTAGAGAGAGATTTGACATATGTGCATGAGAGAGACTAGAGAGATTTGACATATGTGCATGAGAGAGAGAGATAGAGAGAGAGTTTTCCCTCCTCGGTTTGGCAGAAGGGGAATCTGTGCAGATCGGGGGCCACCTGCAGAGCGCAGTGTTTGGTGTATGCTGAGCTGCACCAGCTACTTCCTCCGTTTTTTTAATTGTCACTAGATTTTACTGTAGTAATTTTGATCTTCTGTTTTTTTTTTACAAAATTTATGCATACACATGAATCTTTTATATTATTAGATATGTCATAAAACATACTTTACTAGCATTACATGTTTCTACACATCTGTATAATTTTTTCAGAAAAAAACGTTCGGTCAAAATTACTACAGTAAAAGATAGTGACAAGTAAAAAAAACGGAAGAAGTACATACGTTCGCCAGCGCAGCGCTAGCAGCAGCAACAGCAGGGACATATCATGCGTGAAGAGAGAGAGAGAGAGAGCGAGAAAAAAGAGGTTGTGAGCACCAGCCTCTGCTGGAATATTTGGCGTTCAAGTTTGCCAGCTTGGCACCAACATCTGGCCTACAATAACCGCCAACTATGCACGCGGAAATGGCTCCTCACGTCAGCTACGGCCACATTGGCAATAGCATCGATCATTTCTTCAGAGGATTCATCTGTTTTCTCTTTTTATGATGATTGGTTCAAAATTTGTTATCGGTTCTTGACGTGAATGTTTGAAGGATTTGGAGAAAAAGGGTGGATTCAAGACATCACTAAAAGATACTCCTACATAGTCCGGCAGAGTTTCAACTTCAAATGGCTGACAGTTTATTTCATTTCCTATACACTTTTTTGAATACCAAAGGTTTGTTGGGAAATGTAATTGGTTGATGATTCTTGGTTGATAATTTATCATTTCTCCTCTTGGGACTTTGAGGAATGCATGTCTAAATTAGACTAGAAAATGCACTGGGTCACTTGAATATATTTCAAGAGGGAGCAAAAAACGTTGGCCATTGGTAGATAACACTAAGGAAATATGAGAGACTATATGTAGTCCATGAGAATTGAGCTCTCCGACATTATGTTCCGATGGAAAACAAGCTAAGCTATAGAATGTTCGGAGATGAGTCAAATCGGCTCATCCTTTGTACTGTACAGACTACAGAATACTGATGTGTGACTGATCGACCACTAGCAGCTTCAAGGTAGGATAACAAGTTAGGATAAGAAATGTCATATGCTACTAAATGGCTGAAATCGCATACTGTAACTATTATATAACCTCATATGGAGAACAATCCCGATCATATTCCCAAGGCCCATTCATCACTGCCTACGAAATGGAACCAACACGCCACAGCCAGCCCCAAACAGTTTAGCGGACAGTATTTACACCTGATCTGTGGCCTGTTTGTATATTCATGATTCTGGTTGGATACACGTTTGCATAGAAGGAAATAATAATACTGCAGGCTCGAGTGAAGAAAATAATTGAAGATTTGAAAACAGAGAATAAGAGAATCTAAGATATAGGGTCCACCGTCCACACAGGGACATCCTCCAAAGGCTCAGGGCCAGCTTTTTGGAGATGGCGCAAGTGATACATGCATCAGGTAGCCGAGCTGTCTCCAGTTTTCTTGCAGTAATAGGTCCAACACATGCATGCACAACGTTTTACCAACGTCTCAAGCATTAAAGACCTTCGGCAACGGTAGGATATGTGTAATGTCAATGGTGTAATTAAAGACAGAAAACAATAAACGTTTTACCAGCTGTATTATTAGCTAGCTTGCGGATGGCGTCGCTTTCTATCCAGCTTGGCGACAGTAGAACACATTATTGTTGGAACGAACCGAGTCGATCTGTTGCTAGCTAACTAGGCACTGATGATCCAGGTGACATAGATGGAGGAGGGACATATATATCTTTTCATACACATCATTGTGCTGCTTGCAAACCTTTCACTTTGAACAGTCATGGCGCTGGCTGGCATGGATGCATGCATGTACGTACATATGGGATACATACACATGCATTGCTGCAGCGCCGCGCATGTGCATGCCCCATCTCCATCATGCAATGCACATATGCTGCTGCATGCGATATTGCGATGCCCTGTTAGCTTGCTTGTGAGGAGACACAGTGCCCGCTTGCATTGTCCCACTCCCCGTGAGGCCGTGACACATACTCTCGTCGCCGCCGTTACCTGCTCGTGTTTCTCCGTGATTCGGCTGCATGCCAAACCACCATCATCTCCGTGCTAATAGTTAGCTTCTAAAATCAAATCTAGAGATTTCAAACACCGCAGCTAATTAGCAACTCATTTCAACTAATAATTATTAGCTCATTAGCTCTATAATCCCAGAGAATAGGTGGCTGAAGACCAAACAAGTATGCAACCACCGTAAGTTGCAAATAATTAAACCGAAACAGAGGACGCACTTAGTCTCCGATTAATATAACAACAAGATCTCTTAGCAAACTGCATTTTACGGGCAGTACGATGTACGTACTCGCGACAGCTTGGATGGAAGGGGCGTACGCTTTGTTCGTTTCATGAAAGGACACGCCCCTGTGATCACCGAACTGGAGCAAATTAATTAATTCCCGGCCGTAACAGACCGTCAGCCGTCAGGTCGAGCCAGAAGGAGAGAAATGGGGCCCCGCAAACTGCAACTGAGGGCCCGGTAGGGTTGCCTGATTATTGGCCTGATCCAGAGCCCAGAGATCACGCATACTACAGTGAGTACAGTGTTCTGGCTGCCCGGCTGCATCTCTGCATGCATGTTCCAGCTGAACATGCATACTACGCTAGCAAGGGGTGTACTTGACTGCAAAAGGTTGGAGAGGGAAATTAGTTGCCAAAACAGTTTTCTTTTCAAAAATAACCATGAAGTAGAATATTTTTTACCAACTCTTAAAATAAGCTACGACTTTTACAACAAGCACAGTTGTGTCAAACAAAGCCTTAGGGCAGGTACAATCAGCCATTGAACAAGTATGAGACGGCTTATCAGACTATTTGTTCAATGGCTGATTGTTTTAATTATCTCATAATAATTGCATCTTTCCTTAATTTATGAATAAAAAAAAGAATGTTTATGAGTTGCATGACAACTACAACATGTACAGTGATGTGTAAGCCGTCTCATACTTCTAAAATTTAGCGCTTGAGATGGTTGCCTCACGAAACAACCGTCCTTTTCTTTTACCTCCCCCTCTCTCTTCCACCTCATCAAAAATCCTACGTGTCGTTGCATAAGACGACTTATAAGACTGCTTACGTGTAGCATTGTACCTGCCTTTAGTAAGTGTAGTGCCAGCTCGATGGGCGATGGCCCTGCGTCAAGCTTCAGCTGGTTGGTTCTGGAACAGAATTTTAAAACTATTTGTGTTAGGGTAAGAGGATGATGCTAAGAGTCACGTGCATGCATGGCTGCAGGTACTGTGAATTACGCCTGATTGGAATCGGGAGTCGGGAGTTTCGCAAGCAACGGGGCGCGCGAGATGGCCGGGCCGGGCATGATGATGGCCTTATGATTCGAGCCCTAAAAGTATGGAGGCCCTTCATCACTGTTGCCGCATGTCTTCCTCTCGCAAAGTCCTGTATGAAAGAATCCATCGCTAGCTCTCGTGCTGTCTTTTGCATGGACCATATATATGGACCCAATGCGCTGCATGCCAGCTGCATGCCTAAGCAAACGTGAGAGAGAGAGAGAGAGAGAGAGAGAGGGAGGGACGGAGAGAGGGAGAGAGAGAGAGAGAGAGAGAGAGAGAGAGAGAGAGAGAGAGCACAAACCGCCCTTTTGACCCGCGATTTGTAGCGTCGGACCCTGGCTGCAACCTTTCTCTCTCCTTCGATTTGTCTGCCTGCCCATGCATGGCAAATGGTGGGTACGTACATGTGTGTTGTCTGGAATTATTAGTGGACAAAACGGTCTCCCACCAGCCACCCTATGCGAACTGGGCCTCGATTTGTTCCTTTCTCAGCTGTTAACACGCAAGTGGTAAATTGAAATGAAAGCCAAAATAAGCAATCCAACAAGCTTTTACATGTTATAGTGGACAATTATCCTGTATCTGTTCCCACCATCGAATTCAATAGTTTTGACACGGATGACAGTAGGGTGCGAGTTGATAAGATCAAATTGGACTTCAAAAGCATTACATTTTCTATTTTTTTTTTCAACTCTAGTGAATGTAAGTGTTTGTGTATAATCATATTGTGCTATTCTTCAATAAAATAATCAAAGTACAGTTAATAAAAACACAACTTTGACAGATATTTCTTTTTGACTGTCATTGACAGATATTTTCTTTAGTATTAAAATTTTAAAACCAAATAGAAACAAATATGAGAAATCAAGAATACTTTCACAAATATTTCTTTTTGACTGTCCACAACTTTAATAGATGTTTCCACATTTATTGGACTATTTCCTCGCAAAAAACATTATTGGACTATTGTCCAAATCAACAAGTATTTGAAGACTAGAGGGAATAGAAATAAAAATTGAAGTTAAAATTTCTCACAAATTTTACATAAAAAAACGCCATTGACAATAAAAACACACATTTGAATAAATTTTAACAATGTGTGCAAACAATATATAGTTGCAAAGATTAATGTTGATATCATCTAATGTTGATATAAATTAATAATACCAAGACGAATTAAAGTGAAACTGCTTGTGAATTTTACTTACATATACAAGTGACTATGGCAGTGCTAGTTAATTACAAGCTTTTTTTCTAACAATTGTTTTTTCCTACGGGAACCATCCAATTACATACAATTGATGGCCACGCTATAGAAATGCAGTACTGTGCAGTACTGTGTTAATATTGTCAGAACAAATTCTGAGATTTCAAGGTCGCTCATACATCAAACTACCTCTCAAAGGCAAATGCACACGAGCCATGTAACATAAAAATGTTTAGTACAAGAAGAGAAATAAATCTTCATGTCTCAAAGAAGCTTGGGTTATCTAGGCTTGTTTTCACCTGAACGAAGTCCTTTGAGCTCCCTGAGCAAAGGGAGGGAAAGAAACAAAAACTCCTGCTGCTATTTGGAGCATATAGAGCAAAATGACATCTCTTCGCCAACTTATCCATTATTCGACTTACCTGGGACTATGATTATGACATGGTGCATATAACATCATTTTCATGCACCTCCACTGGAGGTGGCCGAAGGCACTTGTAACATGATGGATGATACATCCATTTCATGTTATCTGACATAACGGATATAGACTAGTCTCCTGTGCGCTATAAGTCACTATCTAATTTTTCTCCAATATCGCAAGACGTCCACACGCCTGCTCTTAGAGCAGATTAGCATAAGTCAGGATGTAGGCACCTGTAAACTGCTCCTCAAGCACCAGAATTGCAGATGGCCTAGTAATCTTTTTAACGATCTAAGTTTCCATGTCCGGCAAATATTGTGGCGTCATGATTATTATTTATCAACGTTACAGGACTGTCCTCTCGAATCTCAGCTCCAGCTAACCCTTTGAGCATGATAAGATGTAGGTACAAAACGAAGCCTTTGCAAAAGAGGGCCCACAAAAAAAAAACCAGCTACTTAATGTTACAGGCGTATTCCAGGTCACTATACACATTGCTTTGAGCTACTACGGAAACAGTCAATTTGATTCCAGTGTGCCTGTTACTTCAGTATCGACGGCCACCACCATTTGACAGGAGTACTCTGGTTGGTTTCTTGCCTTTCTTCCCGACACCATTTGGCTTTGGCATCTCTGAGCTGTTATCCGCTACAGCAGTGGCTCTACCTGAAGATATGATGCTGGCAAAAGACAATGACGGTGTTGCCGACGGCCCTGCATGAGAAAGGTGTATTGTTACGACAGGACTTTAATGGAAATTAGGTTATATTATTCTAATCAGTGTGCAAATTCAAAACAGATATGGTATCAAACCTTGATCTCTCGTGCTTTCATTTTTACCATTTGCATCCAGAGTCTCAACTCTTAGAGGAGGCGAGTCTTGGGCAGATGCGAAACCCAGCCGTGTTACGTCAGAGAAAAGCTTTCTTTCACTGGCTGGTGGACTAGTTGATGGCCCGGCATTGTTTCCCAGAGCTTCAGTGAAAAGAGACATTGAATCAGTGCACCAGCATTTAAGGTATAGGTATATGTGCATAATAAAGCAGATGCAAAATGGGATAACTGAGACAAAAATGGGTACATCATAAAGTACCAGCAGGGAACTTTCTCCAGATGAATGAAGAACTAAAAGGTATAAGTAATGTTTAATCATCACAGGACTAGGAAACTGACATCGCAGCAGTGAAGTAACTTTACCTTCAAAGTCATCCAGAGAGAACATGAAATCGTTTTGGCTGTATGAGAAGTTTGAATGCTCAAAACGCATAGCAGACGCCTGAACTGCAGCAGCAACTTCAGCCTTCACTCGCTCACTTTCTTCCTAGAAAAACACAAAGTGAAAGAGTGAGAAGGAGCCAAAACACAGGAAGACGACAGAAAATAAACCATGAAGCCTAATGGCCTTCTACAGAAAGTCCATCCCAAGTACTCTGTGGCCTACTCTTATATGAACAAGCAGCATCTTTGCTGAATAGATAATCCCTCAGGTCATCAAGGGATGACATTTACGACAACCAAATTGCACTGCATGCAGGCCAATTAGGCTATTTTAAACGCCATCCGTTGATGACCGAAGCGAGTACTACGCTACATGTGATTTTTCTTTTAAACAAACAAAATGCAAAAGCCATCTCAGAATGGCTTTCTGCAGGAAGAGACCAAATCACAAATTTCTAGCTATGACACTTCTCATAGGACCTAACCCTGCAGTGGCTGGGCTCCTTCCAGAAAGTAGTCAACTAATGCTAAGGTAACAAACAAGCAGTACCCGATCCGTACAAAACTGCACATTAGAGCATTGTGAAATTCATCATTCATAAGTAACGAGACTACTGAGATCCAAATGCATAAATATAGTCTACTCCCTCCGTTTCATTTTAGGTGTTGTTTTAGGTCGGGCACAGGAATTAAGGAGAGATGAAAAAGTAGAGAGCGCAATGAAAATGATGAGCAGTGAAGGAAGAGAGAGATAGAGAACTACAAAAGCAAGAATGACACCTAATATGAAAAAATTGCTTGCTCCTAGAATAACACTTAAAAAGGAACGGAGGGAGTACAAAACATGAGGCCGACCTAGTGGCTAGTGCTAGCGAATTCAAGAACACTTAATTGCTGCATAGAGGCTCATGTTTCTTTTTTGCCTTAGTGAGATTATCATGAGACAACTAGGTGATGTGCAGCAGGATTCAGGGGAAAAGACTAAGAGATGATCCACATGTTAGACACTTTAAGAATTTTGAATTTAACAGTAAAAAAAAATGTTGTCCCCCCTGTTCTGATTTACAGCCTTGATGGATAGGATAGGATGGTTCTAAAATGTTCAATGCTGTCATGGTGGGTCTTCAGTACCGCCATCGCCGCAACAGGGATCAGTGCATGGCGGTGAACAGAAGGGCCGAATGATCAGCTCAGCTTCAACTGAATAAATCAATTAGGATTTGGTTTGTTTCAGCATTAACATGGATTTGGTAGCCGCCCTATGAATTATAAATAGCGACTGCTTTATTAATCAAGATTATATTGGAAGTTTAGGCTTCAGCCTCTGTAACAACGCTGCCATGGCGGCACGGTGTTGTTCACCACGGATCCTCCATGCCAGCAAGGTACAGGGCCAAGACCATCAACTTAGTTTAAGTATAATCTACATCTGATTGTGCCGGTGAACTCTCCATTCTCCCCTGCTAATGGCAAATGCCGTGTCAGTTATTTGTGTACCTTCTTGGCAGTTCGTTTTCTCTGTTTCTCACGCTTCTTAATTTCATCCATAAATGGTGCCAGCGAGCTAGTAGGTAGCATATCACTCAGGTCAATTTCGCAAAACTGCAGAAAAACGCAAGCCATTGTCAAAAGAAAAACATAGTGTTTACAGCTCACTAACCCAGAAGTCAACAAACCAAATTTACCTGGAATGTAGTTGTTAATGAGAAGTGGCTCAAAAATCGATAGCGCTTTCTAGTAGTCTCAGACTGTGTGACAGTTTCCAGCTCCAATATTTTTCCAGTTATTCTGTGAGCAAATATGCTGAATCAGTAGCATCATAATAACCTAAGCAGCAATTACAAGCTACACCAGTGTTGTGAGTGTCCAAGGTATTGGCACTGAGGTGATTTTTCGAGAACACGTTTATTTCTAATTTTGGATGCTGATTGATTAAAAAAATTCCTGATGGAGCTGCAACAGAAAAAGCATAGTTAACCTAATTTAGGTTTCCACAAGTAACAAGATTCCACATAGCAGCGCAGCATAATACAGCAACCTTTTTGTAGCCAAGTATGAGGATACAGCCAAATCGACAGTCAATAGGGGTCATGGATTTGGATATTTGACAGTCAACTTCAGAAAACTAGCAACACTATCCACTCAGTCTAAATTCAACTTACATATCTTGGTGACCCCCAAGCACAAAAACATTTTCATTGTACCAAAGAAAACAATGGCGCACTACACCACTATCCCAAACACAAGCCCTTCAACGAACAACTTAATTGTCACAGGTGACTAGTGACAAGTAGCGGAGTCAAAAATAGATCACATCATGTCCCTCGTCTCGGTCATTTAGGTGAATTGTGGCGGTAGAACTCAACGTGAGCATTGTGAACCCAATGTCTTGAAATCCTTAACTAGGATGCAATCTGTGTGACTACTACAGTTGCACTAATGTGACAACAACACAATGATAAATACAAGGGAACCTAGAGCTCGAACTTTCAGGAAACAAGCAAACAAATTACCTAGGTGGGAGCATATCAGGACCTCCAAAATGGTCTAGAAGACATCTCATGTTTAATGGATGAAGAATAATGTGTTGCCCATCCAACACCTACAACAAAGATATAAAGCATCTTAACATGAAAAACCACGTGATGTCAGAAAATTCATCATTGCTAAGAATCTACGGATGTCTCAAACCTGGTAGAATGTGTATGAGTCATTCTCATTTGAATCAATGTGGGCTTTTTCACCCATCTTGGGTAGCACTCTTTTATCAGAGCTTTTATTAGAACCAGGAGATATCGAGAGGGCTGAAATACCAGTCATCATATCTCCATCTGAAACAGGGGAGAGTTTGTACCCACTGTTCTTATGTGAAGCATGTCCATCAAAAGAGTTTCTTGAGTTGTAACTAGATCCGGGAGAGAAGCTATCTTTTACCGGGGGGCTACTACCATAATTTCTGTACTCAGTCCAGTATTTCATCCTTTCTTCCAGCTGTTCCAAAGCAGCAGAAACATATGGAAGCTTCTCCAAGTCATCAACAAGGCCTAAGTCAGCCATATGCAACCAATTACTAAGATCTGATTTTGCCTCTCTAACAGATAACTCCACATCAGATGTCAAAATAAACTTGGAGAAAACATTAGACTCATCTTCATCTGCTGAAGCACACTCACTAGAGCTGCTTTTAACACAAGGACTGAGTGAGTTTTTTGACCGGCTAAGAAGTGTAAATGTTGCAACGTCACCAGCACGAAAATGCTGAACTTGACTAATATGTATGGTACACAACTCCTTTGTCGATACCATCATGAAACACAGCGGACACTTCTTCCAGCTTTCACCTTTGTAATCCTCTTTGCCCATTATTAAATAGCGCAAAATGCATGGAAAGCAATATATATGACCACATGATGTAATTTGTGGACACAATGGACTATCCAAGCAAATAGGGCACTGCACCTCTGAAGGGCTAGAGTATTTGACACAGATAATATCGTCCCACTGGAGCATCTTGTCTGGGTCCATTGATTCAATCTGGTAATTCCCTGTGTCCAACACAACAAACTTGTAATTTGCTTGGAGAAACAGGTCCTTATTGTAAGGCTTGATCTTCTTTTGCCTTCTCGGAGGATATGTCCTTGAGCCTCTGGGCTGTGGCCGAGAAATAGGATCGTATTGGAAATTCAGCAGATGATTGGCATTCACAGACTGATTTTTCCTAGCCGCTATTTGAGCCCCATTACCCGGAAGTCCAGTTGAGACCATGGTCGAATTCTCAGCCGGCAGGGAACCTACCATTTCATGTCTGTTGGGATATGCTGGAACTGAGCCAACATTATCTACAGGGAAATCCAAATTCCCGTGTCCAGAAGAGTGGCATTCAGAAATATTGCCAACTTCTTGAGTACGTGAACCATTCTCTTCTCCAGAGATTCTGAATCCAACTACCTGAGAGATTGTATTTCTATCAATGAATCTAAGCAGCAATAAATAACATTTATATGTAATGAAAAGAAGATGAAAAATGGCATTCCTGTAATCACTTTACCTTTTCGGAAGCATTAATAGATCCTCTGATAGCTGGATCCACTGATTCTGCAAAATATGAATCACATTGTAAGGATTATCTGAAATTTGAAGAACAGGAAATCAGAAGGCATTAACCATGGGAAGGCAACAGAAAGCCACACAGACAACTAATCTGGCAAGAGCAGACACTAATCAACATGCCAGTGTAAGATCTTAGAATCGACCAGGTAGCGACAGAAAAATACTGGAGAAAATGGTTTCACCCGGAACAAAAATAGCTCATATAGAACTTGATTGAAATTTTAGAACTAACATGAATTTGCAGAGAATACTGTTCAATATGTTGGCTATAAAACTTCAGCAGCATATCCTTGTGTAGCACCAAAAGAACCAGCTGAAGGATAAAACCAGATAAATTTTGATTCAACATTGATGAAACCACATTGACATCCATGTCTTCGTAACAAATCTAATATGGGCCAGGTAAATATTAAATTAGCCAACTGTATGCCGATCTGGTCAATATGTGTGGGTTGAATAAGTAGTTGCTATGGGTTGACCTAGGCTAACAGAATGTGACCATAAGCTGGATTAAAAGATGTGCCTAATCACAGAGTTGCGGAGATATGATATATATGCGTACAAAATCAAATTCCAAGTTTCCAACGAGAAGTATTATCGTCCAGATATGATATAGTATATCCTATACTTGCATACTTCAATAGGGAAGATCAATGAGATTTCTTGCCTTCAAAAAGGGAATAATGACTTTCATATTCTACAAGGGAACCCTCATTTGATCAACGCGGAGCTCAAGAACATTGAATCATTCGAGAATTGGCAATCAAACCAAATGCTCGGATCAGCACACAGCCTAATTTTCATGAAGAACAACGTGAGCTCGATCTAAGGCACTAACATGCTCAATCTGTAATGAGAACACTATTGTACGCTTGATAGGGGAAAAATTTTCATCCAAGCTTCAGCTCAGCCAACGAACGAGCGGCAATAACCAAATAGCCGCACACAAAGCAATCAAACCAAACCCCAATTAGCTGGTCGCTACCAAACTAAGCAACAAAACTCCAGATCCAACCTCCCCAGGGCTACCCTTGTTCAATCGATCGAATCGGAGAAGCGAGCAAGCGAGGTGAGCTACGTAGGAGCAGAAATAACTCACCGGAGCTCTTGCTGCTCCCTCCTGCACCGAGCGCCGCGGCGGGGGCGGCGGCGGGCGGCGAGACGGATGCCGGAGGGGAGCGGCGCCGATCGCTGCCATGCTTGGGGCTAGGGCTAGGGTTGGGTGGGCGCAGGTAACGGGATCCTCCGGTGCGTTCGTGTGGGGAGATGGACATGAACCTGCGCGGGAGCTCGTGGGGTGGGGTGAGCGGCGGCTCGGGCGGTCGGCGGCGACGGGCAGACGGTGGCGCGGTGACGGGGACACGGGGGAACCGGATTTATACGGCCGACGGGTGGGTGAGCTCACCGGGGTTTGGAGGCAAAGACACGGCTCACGTGCCCAGAACACGTGGGCGCTTAGGCGTGGGTACACCGGAATGCAGAACCCGCATGTCAGTGTAGCGGTGTAGAAAGATACTGTGGACTGGGTCCATGCACCTGATGGAAGCTGTGACGAGTTTGGTACAGGAGCAGGATATGCGGTTGAGCCGGAGGCTCCTCCGGGAATCGGAACTGATAGGCCCACGTGGTCCGGTTGCACGTTATAATGACATCTGGGCCGGGCTGCTAATATATTTAGGTGGCAGTGTAAGGCCGAATGGGCTAGAGAACAACCTACTGGGCCTAATTTTACTAAAAGCGCGCACGCACGTTGGACCCGGAACGGCACGGCCCATGTGGTTCGGTAGGCCGTTGGTATTTTCAAACTTCCAACCCAGTTTTCCCTCAAAATCGGCTGTCTGATTTCGACACTTTTGGAAACGATGTTGTTCAAAATTAATCGCCCATTAATATTTGGAGTTTGTCGAGTCAAAAAAATATTTGGAGTTTCTTTAAATGCTTCAGTTAAATGTTTCTTATCACAGCACCCCTTGAATCCTTCCAAATAGACCATGCCTCCATGGAGTGCTTCAGGGAGATCCACCAGGCCAATAGATCGATATCCTGTTTTTTTTTTCCCAAATTGTGACTAGGATGAAACGACAATGTGACCACACTTCAAGGGGTCAATTGCTAAAAATTGATCACGGAAAAAGTTGAGCACCTGAAGCTGAGAAAGTTTGAGCAGATCAACCATGAATTGGTACGCAACAGAATAGACCTCTACTGCTGACACTCATTTTACAGCCAGAACATAACAAAGCTCAACTATACACAGTTGCATTGCTGCGAATAATTACTTCAAGAATCCACCAGACACACAACAGAGTGCTGCTACTCCACATCATTTGACTGCTATACCCTCATCTCCCTATATACCACAAACCCCCAATACAGGTTTCTGACAGAATTTTCAGAACCAGCCCAAAAAGAATCGAATGCCAATAACCCTATACCAATCTGTACATTCACTGACAAATATCATCTCTCTCTTTTTTTCTGTTCATGTAATTATTTCTGTTCAAACTTATATACCTAGGTGACTGACTATAGTTTGTCCGCGATCCTGCCAAGGGCGTCGGCAAGCCTGCCGAGCACAAGAACTAGGCTGTTAGCTTGGTCTTTTCTCTGCTCCCTGTCCAGCTGGCAGTTCAAGTTCTGTGCCTCCAGCTGTGTTGCCACCAACCGGCTGTTCCGGTCTAGGATCTCGATCAGCTTGCTCTGCAGGTCTGTTGTGCCTTCTCCAGTGTCTTCGTCTGTTCGCGGCCTCTTCTGCCCACCCTGCTGAGCTGGTGCATCCTTCTCAGTCCTCTGCTCTGGCTGTTTGTCCTTCGATGTGCCTGCTTCAGAGAAGCCATTATTTTTTGGTGTTATTTAGGATTTTCGTCTCATTCTTACATGTAATAAATACTGAGCATGTATGATTTTCACATAACAAGTCACAACTCAGTTGCTGTGTTTCTTCGAATTACGCTAATGGAGACTAGTTCCTTCCAAAAAAGAAGTTCAGTTTCTACCAGCAAAATGAGAGGAAAAAAAAAAGAATATAGGACCATTTAATTAAGATCAAGCCACTTTATAATCCATCACTCCTAGGACTGTAACAATAAGCATGTTCATATAAAAAACAATAACAGGCTGGACCATCATCCCTGCTTGTCAAAAGGGAAGAAGAAACCAGAAACGCTAACCTACACAAGTAACACAACGATGCAGCCACATCCATTTCTGATTCAGTGCACTTCCATACTTTACAAATTTCTCAAAAAATTAACAGATGTATGTTTTTGAAGGAAACTTCACAGATGTATGTTATGTTAACATATTCGTACCAGCATAATTTTTGAGTTGAAGTAGGTTCATATGTGCACTATTTGGAAGCAAAGACATGAGCCTTTTTTAAACGGGACATATACCAAAACATCTTTTCTGGTTGTATGCATTTTAACACATTTGTAACCTTTTTGGAAAAACTTCAACATGTACCGTGCAGTTGCACCGATGACTTTCAATTCTTTCCAATGCCTCTGATAGAGGAAAGTCCCTTTACCCCTTTTCAGGCAATGCTCGATAGGTTACTTGTGAATAGCTTGCCACTAACAGCAAACTTTCTCCGTATGAGCTAAAATGAAAAGAATCTAGTTGAAGTGTAAAAGTAATTGCCACATCAAGGTGAATATAAAATGCAGACGCAAATACAGTAGAACAATACAGATAGTACTGCCTAATGAAAATATCTAGATTAGAAATGAACCACCAGTAGGATATAGACCCCACAACAGTGATCTATGACAAAGCTTCAAGCAAGTTTCCTATGAAATATGCAACTTGGTAACCAAAAATGCTATTTAAATCAAGCTAGTATTTCATTATGAGTACTAGTAGTATTGCAAACTCAAACTGATCATTCATTTGAACATCTCAAACTTGGAAAGGTAGACATTACAGAGAAAGGAATCAATAATTTACGTTTGATTATAAACTTCCAGTGCAGCAAACTAGCAAGGTTTGATGGAACGATTCATTTGTGGTTAGTTGTACTTTCATATAGGCTGCCACTCAGCACTGGATTAACTACCCCGTTTTGGTTTCAGTGACCTTGCGGCCATATATCAGTGTAACCTTCATGAATATTGAACTACGGTCGGACATTGATACAGTTCTCTTGTCCTGAGCCAACAACTAGAAGGTTAACGAAGAGCATTCCACATTTCTATTAACATCTGACATTTTACTGCAGCCTTGCTGGTAAATTTGCGATTGCGTGCAAATTGTTTTTTAATAGTGAAAAGTATGCACTATTGCAGCTGCTGCATGCTGTAATGATAATTGCTGAATGAAAATATTCAGCGCTACTGTGACCCTCAATATTCATGATATGCTCACCCTAAGTTGATGAACCCAATAGAATAGTAAAAGTTTCTTAGGCGATTCTAGTAAATCCAGAATTGCAAGTGGGGAAAAAATAGGATTGGAGGGCACTGTACAAAATAAGAAGTCCAATTACCTTGCTCAGCGCTCTGTTGTTGCCTTGATGCCTCGGGTTTCTCTGAAATGGAGAACACAAGAAACAAAAACAAATCAGTGGACCTACCAATGACACTAACAATACGACAATCAAGTACGCGGCATGAACACAACCAAAATGAAGAACCAAGAAAACTGCTTTCAATTCCACCACACCAAAATGACTACAATTTGAAGCATCAGGAGCAAAGCAACTGCTGCAATAGTGCCGCAGAATATGGAAAAGGTGCACCAAAAACTCGAAACTATGCGCCATGTCGAACCACGAACACGAAGAACACGCTGAAACATCTCAAAACGGTATACTAAATAATCTGTCCAATCAAGAGCATCAAACCAGAAAGAAGCCATGTGTTTGCAAATTTTAGCAGTAAACATTAGGAACTCAACTTCAGCAAGGATAGTACCCGAAAGCCCCGCACCTTTTACCTCCAACAACCAGCAGCCGAACGAATTCGCAATTAAAAATATTCCAATTTTCATCAGCAACAAAAAGCATCAAGAACTCGAATTCACCAAAGCGCCAAACACAGCAATCAAGCGGTGAAGGGCGACGAACTCAAATTTCATCAACGAAAAGCTCGCAATTTTAGCACGAGTACAAGTCAACGAGCAGCTCACCGGATATGGGCAAGGCGATCACCGGAGGCGGAGGCGGCGGGGACGCCGGAGCTGGTGCCTCCTCCTCTTCCTCCTCTTCCTCAGAGAACAACGCCTCCTCTGTTGCTTGGCGGCCGCTGTCAAACACGGGCTCCGCAGCCGCCCCCACCTCCTTCTCTTCCTCCACGGGCACCGCCTCCTCCTCCTCCGTGGCATTCCCGCCGGACCGGCCGCCGAGGATCGCCCGCCCGCGGCCCTCGAGTATGTCGTACACCTCGCGGTCAAAGAACCCGGGGAGCCGCCGCTCCCGGCGCGCGTCGTTGCGCATGGCCCAGAACGAGGGCTCTCGCGCGGCCGCCGCGGTTCGCTCCCACTCCTTGATCTTCTTGTAGTCGCCGGCGAGGTTGCTCCACCGCTTGCGGCACTGCACGGCTCCACGCTCCACGCCGTGCCGCCGGCAGTACTCCGCGACCGCGGCCCACTTGGGCTCCAGCGCCGCCGCCTCCCCAGCTCCGCCTCCCGCCGCGGCCGCGGCCGCCGCCACGCGCCCCCTCCCGCCTCGCCCGCCGCGGCCCTCCACCATGCGCTTTCCCTCGATGAGCACCAGTATCTCCTGGCGCGTCCACCGCGGGAGCCTCGGCGCGCGCCCGGACGGGGTGGCGGCGGCGGCAGCAGCCGCCGCCGCCGCGGCGCCGGCGGGGTCGCCGGCGTTGGACATGGCAGGGGGTTGGGGACGCGTGCTTTTGTGGCGAAGTTGACGTGACGGCGTGAGGCGGGGAGTGTAACGGAGAGTTAACGACGGTAGGAGAGAGAAGGGAGGGAGGAGAGAGGGGGCGGACGCGTGGGGAAGAGAAAGAATGGGGTAGGAGAGAGGGAGGAGGGTAGTGTCTTACTTAAGCAGGGGATTAGGAGTGATGGCGTTTAATTAGACACTTTTTTTTTTGGAGTGATGGCGTTTAATTAGGAGTGATGGCGTTTAATTAGACACTTGTAAGCTGTGTGACTTGTCACATACCCAATTCCATGCAAAATTCTACCAAATGGTCTACGGTGTTTTTTTTTTTTTTGGGTACGGAGTATTTCTTTCAGTGGTGTGCCTTTTTTCCGTCTCGCAACTGTTCTCATAATTTTCAGTCGAGTCAAGGAGCAACAATTTCAATATCTTCATAGCTCACGTTAGGACACCAGGGCTTAGATGCCCCCAAACCATGTTGTTTGCTACAAGATACAGTGGCATGCTGTTGAACTACTCTATCGGTTGGCATGACATGATTGATGGGCAATTAGTGATTAAATGCATGATTTTGTAATTGCAGCAATCTAGATCAGCCCCTTCCTATTTCACAAACCCAGTTGATTTGATGAGCTAGGTCAATGGGAGAGGGAAAGCAATGGAACTAGACTGTATAGACTAGAGGATTTGTTGGAGCTGAAGAAAGGGAGGAATCGGTGCCCAATACCAAGTGCCCATGATGCCTCCTATATCCACCATGATGTAACAGGGAAAAAGGTGGTAGTGCATCAACTGAAGGAGGAGGGGGTGGTGCCTTGGGAAACCTTAGCTTTTGGATAGCAATGCATGGTGGTCTCGCCAGGGAGTGGTGGTGCCTTAAGGAGGTGCATTAATTTATTGTGCGATTAAGACCTGTGATTAGAGCACAACAATGAACGAGCTGGCTCCAACGGTCTCCATCCATCTCTGTGATGCGATAACATTTTTTTCGCAAGGGTTTTTGGATCTTTTAAAACACCTGAAAAGAATTGACGGGACTCGTGTGTTTGCGCTTTGGGATTTATCTCCCTATACACGTGTCCAATGGAGAAGGTGGTTTATCAGACGGACATGCTTTGTTATGTTGTCGTTAGACTAAAGGTTAACTGGCGGTTCAGCATCAGTCCCATTAGAACAGTTCTCCGAGCTTGCTCCTAGTGTTCGCAAAAATGGGTAGCCATGTAAAGATGCTATCATGGAGGGATATGATGCTAGATTTGTTCTTAGTTGTACTTTTGACCCCAAAAAAAGTGATAATGTTTAAAACTTCTTTTAATTCCCATTGCAAGCTTTTACAGCATTGGTTTGGATGTTGCATATCTCCGTTAGTTATTTTTTTATTGTTAGTTTTCTACAAATGTTGTGTGCAGTGAAAAATTATTTGTAGATTGAAATAAATTAGTTGGAAATCGTGGTTTTTGCGGTGCAAATATATGGTTTTATTTTGCTCCAAGTACTGCTAGACAAACACGTGTAATTTGAAAGTCTAGTAAAAATTGGACGACGAGGTCAGTTCATCACGACACTCCATTATGTTGGGCTGTGGTCATTTAGCTTCATCGGGTAACAACAGAAAATATTAATGTACTCCCTCCGTCCAAGAATATAGTGTACATCTAGTTTTGTCCTAAGTCAAATTTCTTGAACTTTGATCAATAATATCTAGAAAACTGTAAAGGTTGACAACATGAAAATGCTTTTACTAGATTCATTGTGAAATGAACTTTCATAATATATAATTATCTTACATTGAAATAATATATATTTTTAGATATTATTGGTCAAAGTTCAAAAAATTTGACTTAGGACAAAACTAGATGTACACTATATTCTTGGACGGAGGGAGTATATAGCTTGCAGGTTTGCAAGAGAAAAGGTAGCGGAGCCTAGCACGCATGGTGCGTGTAGTAACACTCAATCGATTGTATTTATTGAATTGGCGACTTGGTGTACTCCATCTCATGATAAGATACCTGCTATGGGAAGGTTGGCCCTCACCTATGCAAATTGTATAATTAGGGTTCCAGTATTGGTTTAGCTGTCCCTGGCCTGGCCCTTTAAATTTTGGGGAGGTCCATTTCAAGCTCAGATGGGTCTGAATTGACCTCACCTACTGCAAAAGTTCCTTTCAGCATGGTTGTACACAACTATACCATATGTGATTTGTATTCTGACGGTACTCCTACATCCAGTCATCCAGAAAGGATATATTTTGGTTGGCACCAAACATCCTATGCCCCTTTCAATATGTAGACCGGATTTAGCAGCACAGGGCTGATCTGTGAAGGAGAGTAATTCCATCTGGATTCCATTTTTTCGGGTAATAAACGATGGATGGTGGATTATGTCATTGTTTCAAAAGTATGGTAGTAGATAGTAATTCAAACAACAATTCAAAACAATTTATCATGTCAGGTTGTATGTGCTTGGAGTGGTAGATACATACATCTAGTCCCTCACAAAATAATTCAAAGGTTCGGTTATCAATCACTGCAATCAAAATTTGATGAACTAAGCTATCCCCGGAGTTCCTACAGTTGCGATCCTTCTATACGTCCTTGCAAGGATACTATTTGACAGTTACTGGCCGTTTCTTCCAGAACAGTGGTAAAATATTCAGAAAAGGAAAGAACTAAATGCAGGCAAGCACCAAGAAGATATGAAGGACGCGGGGCACGATCCTAAAAGGATACCGCCCATAGAGACAGGTCCCTGTGGGAGGTGTGACCCGAGCGAGCAGCGTCCTCACATATCCTCACATTGGCTGCTTGACACAATCCTAGCTCGCAGTGTAACTTTCAGTGTCCACTTCTGCTTTTCTGTGACCAGAGGGCCCTTTGCCCTTTCAGCCACTAGAAGAGGCCGCACGCCCCTCATATGGACGCATAGATATATACAAGTCCGTGAGATCATGGCCTCTTTCCTCTGGATGCCGAGATTCCCATTGCAAAACTGCAAGTGCTCTGCCTGGGGAGGGCGGGCGCTGAACTGCTGCTGGGTGGGTGATGGAATGGGACCCTTTTCTTTGGTTTTTAATATGGAAGAAAATCTTGAGGCGATAGGTCGATGAATGATTGGTGCCTCACTTGTTGGTGCCTTGCAATCCTTTCTTATGTTGACGATGTGAGATGATTAACCCCTTGTTTATTTCTTTGTGAGATGCCTTGTGTGCCAGAAAGGAGTAGGTCTTTTTCCACAAGAAGGATGATATGGTGAGAACTCGATGACAAGTTAAGGTCAGCAAACGAAAGATCGTGTGAAAATTCAGAATAAACCTGCCTGCCTGCCTTAACGTTAGTAGAGCATACTGTTGCACTGCACTACCAGTATCTTCGACAAGGTTAGTAGAGCATACAGTTTTGACTGGCACAAAACTGTGGAAGGACACACTTCTGGCATATTCCTGAAAGAGAAAGCACAACCTTTCTTTTTTTTTCGAAGGGAAAGAAAGCACAACCTTTCTGGAAAAAAATAACAGAGAAGAAACTCTTTGTGGCTTTTGCTGTGGAGAAATACAGCTTGATCGAACTCGCAGTTCTTTGTGTAAGCATACGTACGGATGACGCTGATTCCTGTACTGACCTCACGTAGCGCTAATGCTAACGGCATAGCAGCATATCGATCAGGATTCTGGATAGGGAGATCATGCCATGCTCTTGTAATCCCTGACCACCCCAGCACTGTATTATATTGCTGCCGGCAACACCGTGCCAACACTGTGGGGGCAGGAACGGGCACTGGAGGAACCATCACCGGTGTTAGTGCAGTGTGGCATATGTACACATCATCACTACTTCACACAATTTTTGTATGGTTCGAGTTGAATGATGCCCTGGTCATCACCACAATTAGGACATGTAAGCAAGTGCTTTAGGGGGGATCATATCATATTCATATGTGCTTGATCTGCTAGGGATTAATGATAGCTATATAGCCTAAGCATGGGTCTACCTCTGAGCTAACAATGATTATGTGCTCTGTTCCCTTGCCTCTGGTGTATTAGTGGGTGGGTTAGAGCCACCCACAACACAACGAAGTGGTGCAGAAATGAGCGTCCCATGCGTGACACGTCAGCGAAGAGACAGAAAAGGAAAGACCAGTGTACTGTTGTGAAATCCTTGCAGAATGGTGTGAAAGGGATTTTCTCAAAAAGGCTAGTGACACACAAGGCAGCTAGCTGTGAGTTTTGTTTTGCTACTTCCAAGTGTCATCCCCTACATGGGGGTATTTTTCTTGTTTTAAGAAGCTAATAAAGTGTAGAACGAACATTTGTTCCTATTCCTTCAGTTTCAATTTATTTGCAGTTCTTTCATTATTATTTTTTACCAAATTACTTGCAGTTTTCACTTCCAATACATCTCTCTTTACTTTCTTAGGGTTTGATCGAGAGCGGTTATTGGGGCTACAGCCATGCAGCCACAATTTCCTTTCGCTACTAAATGAATTGATGGCTGCAACTGCAGCCGTAGTCAGCCGCTACCATCAGTTTCGATCGCAACCTCACTTCTCAATGCATTTCTATCTCTCCTCTTCGACTCATTGTTTCACGTGTCATTTTTTCATGTCTTTTCTTTTTAATTCTCATATTCAAACCCAGAACTGTAAATAAGTTAAAACGGAGAGAGTATCACAAATTCACGCATCATAGAACGCCCCGGCTCTCGTCCGTTGTTTAGCGTTGTGTGGTTAGCTGTTCCTGGCTTATAGAAGCATAGTAACGTCAGGCTATGCTTAGAGCAAGACACGAGCATCAGCTGCCGTAGACTTTCTTGATCCAGGGCTACTATTGCCTCGATATGCCTAGGGATGGCAATGGGGCGGGTTCAGGACGGATAGATTGCAAATCCATACCTGCCCCAGCACATGTATCGGGTAAAAATTCTCACCCGCCCCGTACCCATGGGTGAAAGTCTTCACCCACCCCCGTACCCGGCGGGTATCGGGGCGGGTATCGGGTCGCCCACGGGTCCAACACGGAGGCGGGCATCGTGCGCCGGCGAGGCGAGGCGGGTGTCGTGCATCGGCGAGGCGAGATAAGCAAGGCTGGCGCGTCGTCAGACTTTTTCGCGCGGCGCCGGCGGGACGCGATTGAGAGTGGCGGCGGCACGGCGTGCGGGCAAGCCGAGTGGTGCGTCCAGGCGACATCGTGTGGGGATTTGAGTCCATTCGTCGCCAATTTGTGTGCATTCTCCTTCGATTTGAGTCCGCCCTTCGGCGATTTGAGTCTGTGTGGACCAAATCCGCGACGGTGCTCGCCGTTGCTCGCAGCCGGCCGCCTGGCCCTCAAGCTCGACGCCCTCCCCGTCCCCTGCTCGCCATGGGAGCGGCGCCAGAGCAGCAAGCCAGCAGCGCCTGGAGCCTCGGCGGGAGGCAGCGCACCACAACGGCGTCCCCGCTTGCCACGCGCGAGCCTCCCGCCGAGGCCGCGCGCTACTCCTCGTCTGGAGCGAGTCTTTCACTATTTTAGTCACGATTTCGATGGGCTTTGCCCAAATAGCCTCAATACATTGGGCTTCTCTAAAATAGCTTTGAAACCGTTGCCGCACTCGCAATAGCCATCTGTGTATCTTTAGACCAAATTGCCCTTCTCTGTCTTCTTCCACTTCTTTCTTTCTGCCCCCATCTTCCTTCTTCCACCAAGTCCGGTCGACCACCGTCTGGGTATCCCCGACACGCCCCTCTCACGGGCCCGCCAAGCCATGAAGCTCCGATCGACGAGCCGCCTCTGGACGCCATGGCGGTCGAGCTCTGCGCAGCTGCCCTAGCAAGCCGTGCCCAGCTGCCATGGCGGGCGGAGCTAAAAAAAAAAACTGCCATGGCAGGCGAGCTCCGAGCCGCGTACTCGAGCGAGCAAGGGCCCGCGCGTGGGAGAGCGGACGGCGTTGTGCGAGAGCAGACGGCGCCACTCTGAGCCGCGTGCTCGAGCGAGCAGCTCTTGCTGCTACTTGCGTGGGCAGCTGTGGCTGCCTCGCTGCTGCTTGTTGCCTGTGACCACCACGAGTCCAAATCCAATCTGAGGTGCTGCGTGAAGAAAAGAAAAAAGAGAGAAGTTTGAGGAGAGAGAATGGTGAAGATAAATGAGAAGAGAAAAGAGTGGAGAAGAAACGAGGAGAGAGAAGGGAATTCCCGGCGGTGAGGGAAGGAAATCGGGAGGAAGAAGAAAGGGATAAGGGTAATTTCGTCCTTATGGCTATTTTAGCTTGCTAAATAGCGAAAGAATCGCCTGAGCTTGCCGCCGCCCCTGCTCAAGCTCACGATCTTTTTTTTTTGGGGGGGGGGGGGGGGGGGGGGGGGGGGGGGGGGGGGGGGGGGGGGGGGGGGGGGGGGGGGGGGGGGGGGGGGGGGGGGGGGGGGGGGGGGGGGGGGGGGGGGGGGGGGGGGGGGGGGGGGGGGGGGGGGGGGGGGGGGGGGGGGGGGGGGGGGGGGGGGGGGGGGGGGGGGGGGGGGGGGGGGGGGGGGGGGGGGGGGGGGGGGGGGGGGGGGGGGGGGGGGGGGGGGGGGGGGGGGGGGGGGGGGGGGGGGGGGGGGGGGGGGGGGGGGGGGGGGGGGGGGGGGGGGGGGGGGGGGGGGGGGGGGGGGGGGGGGGGGGGGGGGGGGGGGGGGGGGGGGGGGGGGGGGGGGGGGGGGGGGGGGGGGGGGGGGGGGCGGGGGGGGGGGGGGGGGGGGATCGGCCCGATCCAGTGATGTGCCTTGTGTGTGATCTGATCCATTGAGCTGGGCCAATAGCGTGATGGGCTGAGATGGCCAATAGCGTGATGGGCTGATAGTTGGTTGCCTGGTTGAGGATGGTGGGTTAGACTCAAAGGGTTTGTTGGTTGGGCTGGAATTAGTTACAGAATTATTTCGGGTACCCGATGGGCACCCGTGGGTGGGGAAAAATACCTGCCCCATGCCCGTCTCAGTTCGGGTCGGGCACGGGTGCCACTCACGGGTGAGAACTACGACCCATGCCCGGCCCTATCGGCAACCATGTTTAAAGTTGCCATCCCTAGATATACCAGTGATGCCACCATGTTTCCCAGAGGCCGAGATGTTCATCGCAGCTATTTGACTCTTTTCTTCCCAAGAGAACACAAGCTTGCTGTTGTTCCCTTTTTTTTTTTTGAGACTTTCCCGTTAGAAAGCAGAGAAGCTATTTTTGGCGTTATATCGGGCCACATCGTTCAAGTCATCGTGAAGAAAAGGGCTCGTGTTCATCACGCAGACGTGGGCTTGGAGTTTGGATTGAATCTGGCCCAAACATGGAAGGTGTTGGGGAAATGTCCCATCGTCCCTAACAAACTCATAGAGAAGCCATTGTAAAAGAACCCCAAAATAGAATGCAGCCCAAAGACCTATGTGTAATATTTGTTCTCATCCAGGGTGGAGCGGGAGAATGACCCCTCCCTCTTGGCTATATAAAGGACTCAAGGGATCAATAGTTGGAGGATGGACCCTCAAGCCACACATCATGGATCTCACATTTTTACCTGTTGAGGCTTAGTCCCAACGTTTGACGCCGACCACGGGTCGAACTCATGACAACACAATGCGAAGAGAAGCCTTCTACAAGTGATGCGAAGCCTTCTACAATGACAAAATTTCATGGACGAAGCATTCTCTAATATGACGAAGCCTTCTATACATATGTTATATCACATCTGATATATTTTATTTTTTGCATATGTTGCACATTAATCTTCGTTCCTTTTTTTGGACTCTATCAGAGAGAAGCCTTCTCCAATATTACGAAGCCTTCTCCTAGATGACGAAGCCTTCTCCATTCGAAGAGAAGCCTTCTCTATCAACGAGAAGCCTTCTCTAATATTACGAAGCCTTCTCCAAAATGACGAAGCCTTCTCCATTAGAAGAGAAGCATTCTCTATCAACGAGAAGCCTTCTCCAATATTTCGAAACTTTCTCTAATATTACGAAGCCTTCTCCAAGATGACGAAGCCTTCTCCATTTGAAGAGAAGCCTTCTCTACAATCAATATGTCTTCTCTATCAACGAGAAGCCTTCTCCAATATTTCGAAGCCTTCTCAAATATTTCGAAGCCTTCTCTAATATTACGAAGCCTTCTCCATTTGAAGAGAAGCCTTCTCTACAATCAATATGTCTTCTCTATCAACGAGAAGCCTTCTCCAATATTTCGAAGCCTTCTCCAATATTTTGAAGCCTTCTCTAATATTACGAAGCCTTCTCCGTTTGAAGAGAAGCTTTCTCTACAATCAATATGTCTTCTCTATCAACGACAAGCCTTCTCCAATATTTCGAAGCCTTCTATAATATTACGAAGCCTTCTCCAAGATGACGAAGCCTTCTCCATTTGAAGAGAAGCCTTCTCTGCAATCAATATGTCTTCTCTTTCAACGAGAAGCCTTCTCCAATATTACGAAGCCTTCTCCTAGATGACGAATCATTCTCTATTTGAAGAGAAGCCTTCTCTATCAACGAGAAGCCTTCTCCAATATTTCGAGGCCTTCTCTAATATTACGAAGCTTTCTCCAAGATGACCAAGCCTTCTCCATTTGAAGAGAAGCCTTCTCTACAATCAATATGTCTTCTCTATCAACGAGAAGCCTTCTCCAATATTTTGAAGCCTTCTCTAATATTACGAAGCCTTCTCCAAGATGATGAAGCCTTCTCCATTTGAAGAGAAGCCTTCTCTGCAATCAATATGCCTTCTCTATCAACGAGAAACCTTCTTCAATATTTCGAAGCCTTCTCTAATATTACGAAGCCTTCTCCAAAATGACGAAGCTTTCTCCATTCGAAGAGAAGCCTTCTCTATCAACGAGAAGCCTTCTCCAATATTTCGAAGCCTTCTCTAATATGACGAAGCCTTCTCCAAGATGACGAAGCCTTCTCCATTTAAAGAGAAGCCTTCTCTGCAATCAATATGCCTTCTCTATCAACGAGAAGCCTTCTTCAATATTTCGAAGCCTTCTCTAATATTACGAAGCCTTCTCCAAAATGACGAAGCCTTCTCCATTCGAAGAGAAGCCTTCTCTATCAACGAGAAGCCTTCTCCACTATTTCGAAGCCTTCTCTAATATTACGAAGCCTTCTCCAAGATGACGAAGCCTTCTCCATTTAAAGATAAGCCTTCTCTACAATCAATATGTCTTCTCTATCAACGAGAAGCCTTCTCCAATATTTCGAAGCCTTCTCCAATATTACGAAGCCTTCTCGTAGATGACGAAGCCTTCTCCATTTGAATAGAAGCCTTCTCTATCAACGAGAAGCATTCTCCAATATTTCGAAGCCTTCTCTAATATTACGAAGCCTTCTTCATTTGAAGAGAAGCCTTCTCTACAATCAATATGTCTTCTCTATCAATGAGAAGCCTTCTCCAATATTTCGAAGCCTTCTTCAATATTACGAAGCCTTCTCCAAGATGACGAAGCCTTCTCCATTTGAAGAGAAGCCTTCTCTACAATCAATATGTCTTCTCTATCAACGAGAAGCCTTCTCCAATATTTCGAAGCCTTCTCCAATATTACGAAGCCTTCTCCTAGATGACGAAGCCTTCTCCATTTAAAGAGAAGCCTTCTCTATCAACGAGAAGCCTTCTCCAATATTTCGAAGCCTTCTCTAATATTACGAAGCCTTCTCCAAGATTACGAAGCCTTCTCCATTTGAAGAGAAGCCTTCTCTACAATCAATATGTCTTCTCTATCAACGAGAAGCCTTCTCCAATATTTCGAAGCCTTCTCTAATATTACGAAGCCTTCTCCAAGATGACGAAGCCTTCTCCATTTGAAGAGAAGTCTTCTCTGCAATCAATAAGAATTCTCTATCAAAGAGAAGAGCCTTCTCCAAGATTACGAAGCCTTCTCCATTTCAAGAGAAGCCTTCGCTATGACAAAGAAGCCTTCTCTATGATTACGAAGCCTTCTCCATATGAAGAGAAGTCTTCTCTACATTGACTAAGCCTTCTCTATCAAAGAGAAGAGCCTTCTCCAAGATTACGAACCCTTCTCCATTTCAAGAGAAGCCTTCGTTATAACAAAGAAGCCTTCTCTATGATTAAGAAGCCTTCTCCATATGAAGAGAAGCCTTCTCTACATCGACTAAGCCTTCTCTATCAAAGAGAAGAGTCTTCTCCAAGATTACGAAGCCTTCTCCATTTCAAGAGGAGCCTTCGCTATAACAAAGAAGCCTTCTCTATGATTACGAAGCCTTCTCCATATGAAGAGAAGCCTTCTCTACATCGATTAAGCCTTCTCCATATGAAGAGAAGCCTTCTCTACATCGATTAAGCCTTCTCCATCAAAGAGAAGAGCCTTCTCCAAATGATAAGAAGCCTTCTCTATGATTACGAAGCCTTCTCCATATGAAGAGAAGCCTTCTCTACATCGACTAAGCCTTCTCTATCAAAGAGAAGAGCCTTCTCCAAGATTACGAAGCCTTCTCCATTTCAAGAGAAGCCTTCGCTATAACAAAGAAGCCTTCTCTATGATTACGAAGCCTTCTCCATATGAAGAGAAGCCTTCTCTACATGGACTAAGCCTTCTCTATCAAAGAGAAGAGCCTTCTCCAAGATTACGAAGCCTTCTCCATTTCAAGAGAAGCCTTCGCTATAACAAAGAAGCCTTCTCTATGATTACGAAGCCTTCTCCATATGAAGAGAAGCCTTCTCTACATCAAAGAAGCCTTCTCTATCAAAGAAAAGAGCCTTCTCCAAGATTTCGAAGCCTTCTCCATTTCAAGAGAAGCCTTCTCTACAACAGCGAAGCCTTCTCCAAGTGATAAGAAGCCTTCTCTATGAATGAAGCTAGCATAGGATTCGGGCTAAAAGCTCAGAGGAAAGAAAAGAAAAGGGGCAACTCACCTCAAGAGAAGGTGACGCACCTTGAAGTGAAGTCAAGCCACATAAGGCTTAGAAGAACCATGATTATCGAACTAAAAGTTAATGAACGAAGGCTCTCACACCTAAGTCAAAGGTGTCATCCTTCAAACAATTATCGAACAAGAAGTTCATGAATGAAGGCTCTCACACCTAAGTAAAGGGTGTCATCCTTCAAACGATTATCGAACAAGAGGTTCATGATCGAAGGCTCTCACACCTAAGTCAAAGGTGTCACCCTTCAAACCATTTAATGAACAAGAAGTTCAGGATCGAAGTATCAAGTATTTACACAAAAAATAAAAAATCTCTCTACTGCATATCTTTGAAGTGTTCTTGCAGGAACACAGAGTCAAAGTATCGTCGACCTCAGAACAAGGCAACTCACCAATTGACTCAAATCTAAGGGCTAAAACCCCTTACGGTATATTAAGTCTATATCAAAGAAATCAAACTTCTCGACGGACTTCAAGTACATAACTCAAAAGAGTTATCCTTCGACTACTTTGACGTGCGCCTAAGGGGCTCACATCGTCTTTACCTTCGGCCTTCCAAAACGCGAAGCCCATACACTCGACTTCGACTACCTCGACGAGCACCTAAGGGGCTCACATCATCTTCACCTTCGGCCTTCCAAGATGCGAAGCCCATACACTCGACTTCGACTACTTCGACGAGCACCTAAGGGGATCGCGTCGTCTTCACCTTCGGCCTTCAAAGATGTAGCACCCCACCTCAAATTAATGGGGGGTGAAATTTAATTGCAAAAAACGGCACTAATAATTGATCCTTATTTTCATATTTTAGCCAAATTAAAAGGGTTCTTGCATTAATATAAATATTAGCAACCTAACTAAGCAATACATGGTTGCAAAACAATTGATTGAAGTACAAAAGCATATAACATCATCATGTGCACTTCTTACTACAATGTGACACAGTGAACAAGTGGTACTCAATAACCGCAAGGGACGGCGATTCGAATCGATTTACACCTGCAGGCGAAACCCGAATACACGACGTACGCTACTCGAAAGAGCCACGCACGGCAACCTTTTACAAGACATCATAAAGCCGGTCCGAGTGTCACCTCTCCCGGGTACACGTCCTCCACGCGATGACCGCGCTAGCTATCCGTGGTTAGCCCATGCACCCTCCCTTCAAACACATACCCGCAACCACCATACCATCTTCATCACCAAAAGAGAGGTGGGGTCCCGTCCAACAATATAACATCGAGCTACTAAGTTTACTAGTTCCCATTCTCCTAGCATGTATCCGGTACTGTTCAAACTTGCTCAGCGGGGCCACAACGAACGGTCCTCAACCGACACAAACGGGGCTATGGCGAACAAAGCGAGCCTTGTCACCTCAACCTACACATGAACTTCCCCGTTCGGTCTCAAATTCATTATCATCATCATGAGAGAACATAAAGTAAATCCGACCCCACTTACACCGAGCGGTCTCCATACCACTCGATATTCTACCGACGACACTACCTTATTAAGCATAGCGAACTAATGAGTGGTAGAACTTAACCGAACCAAACCCATAGGAATATCTGGAGATACATGCAACTAGGTTTTCAATCAAGTCCTATACGTAATGCACATTTCACGATCCGCATACATGTGAGAAAGTGGAAACTTTGCGAAAACATAGGTGTGCACCGGGGTTTGCCTTGGGGCTGGTGGTTAGCACACTCGAGCACGTTCAAGTCAGCGCCGGTCTCCTCGGCCTCGATCTCCACGTCTTCGAGTCCGGCGTCGGTTCCTAAATGAATGCAGCAATATACACAAAGTCAAAGAGGGTTCATGGAACTTCCTTGACAAATATGACATGATGATTTTATAATGCACAAAGCAACATGCTGGCAGGGCCATTATCAGGTTTTTGCATTCTGGTTCCAAGTGATTTACACAAATTACTTTGGGTTTATGAATTTCCTTACGTGCAAATAAGGGATCCTCTTCTAAATTCTTTAAAAAGGGTTCTGGAAGATCTAAAATTAAATTTGCATTTTTATTTAGCAACCTAATCCTAGGTACAGTGACATATCCAAAATTTGATGCAAAAAGGTGCAGGAATAAAATGATGAAAAAGATTTTTCTAGAAACTTGAAACTGAAATTACTCCTAAAATAGGGGCATTTCAAGATACCACTTGGTGGGATGTTTAGTGAACCTATTAGGAGTGTATATGCCAAAATTCAGAATTTTTGCCTTTAGAAATCTTTTTATAAAACTGATTTCCTGACTCTCTTCTCTGAATTTTATAAAATTAACTAAGACGAATTCAGATGTTTATGTTGTACCACTGGATAGGTCTGCTCATAAGGAAACCAACAAATTTTGTTTCGGATTTTTCTGAGTTGTATTCGAATTTCTATCGAATTTACAAGTTTGATCAAAATTCTGAGAAAACTAAAAGGAAAAAGGGGCAGCGGCACTGTAGCAGTGCCGGCGCGCGCGACAGGGGCGACGGCGAGGTCGCCGTTCCGGCTAAACGGCGGCGAGTTTCACGTGAATGTCAGCGGCAACGCGTAGAGGGCGTCGAGACGACCCTAGAGCTGGTTGGTGTGCACGTGCGCGCGGTCGGGAGGGAGGTCGGCGGCGATGGCGGCGGCGGCGAGCGGCGGCGCGCGGTGTTCCGGCGAGGTGAGGCAGCGCGCAGGTGAGTTAGCGCGCGCATGAGCATCACGGAGTCAAGGTGAAGCTCACCGTGGTACGTGTGCACGTGGAGGAAGGCCGGAAGGGGGACTTCGTCGGAGAGGGCGGCGCGGTCCGGCGAACGGCGTCGGGGAAGAAACCGATTCCGGCGAGCCTACTGCGCAACGCACGACGAGGTCAGCGCTGGGTGGTGCGCAAGGGGGGTGAGCACCACCGTGAGCAAGGAATTGAACACACACTCACCGAGGAAGGAGTAATCGACGGCGGCGACGAGGTGGTTCAATCGCCGGCCATCTTAAACTTCGCCTGTCGATCTCAAGGTACCGCGCGAGACACTTCGATTCCTTGCCGGGGGAGCTGCAGCACGGGCTTGTGAACCTTTTGGAGGGGCTAGTGGCGTGGGAGATGAACGAGAACGGTGGGAGCAGCGGGAGCTCGAGCTAGGGCGGCAATGGCGGCTCGGTTTGCTCCTTGTGCGCGCAGCGACGGGGAGAGCGAGATGGAGCTGGAGCTGGAGTCAAGAAGGGGCTGAATCGGTCGCCGTTGCTGTGCCGCGCTGACGCCGGCCACAGTTCCGGCGGAATGGGCTGAGAGAGAGGCGCGCGCGGCGGAGACGACACCCGGCGCTACAGTAACTTTTTTTGGAATTTTCAAATAAATTTGCACGTGCTGACTTGAATTGATTGAAACCAAACTTTACTGTGCTCCAAAAAATCTGATAAAACCAGTTCTGGAAGGTTTCACTGAGATGAACAGTTTTCCTTATTACAACTTTTCCTAATTCGATTTGGATTTTGAATTAAAATTCAATTAAGACAGATTTTGAATAAATGAACTTTGATTTATTGGAGCCCATTTCCTTTTGTAGAAAAATCCACAAAATTCTCCAAAAATCTCTTTTTGCCCCTGGATGCCAAGGAAATTTTCAAATGGGCCCACTTGTATACAAAATTTTGAAGTTCTAGTTCAAGTTCATATTTGACTATTTTCAATTGATTTGCTTTTAAATTAAAAATTTCCAAAGTGACCATTAACATTTGTGATCAAATTGAACTAACAGCAGATTTGTAACATGATTAGGGTGGGAGGTTACAAAAGACGCGAAGCCCGTACACTTGACTTCAACTACTTCAACGTGCGCCTGAGGGGCTCACAACGTCTACGCCTTCAGCCTTATTACAAGACGCGAAGCCCACTCGACTTCGACTACTTTGACTTCCAAGACGCGAAGGTCTTCACCATCAAGCGCCCGCATACGGAGTTCAAATCATCTCCAAGCTTGGACATTGAAGGATACGAAGCTCGTACCGTCGCCCACGTAAGAGTCACTTCGCCAAAGAAGAAGAAGAATAGTTTCAGAAGTGCATACATAGATACATAAGAGTTTGCTAGGGACCCACAAGAGTTTGCATCTGCTCTCCCCAATGTTCCATTAGGCGGTCGCAGATGAGGGGCTAATGTTGGGGAAATGTCCCATCGTCCCTAACAAACTCATAGAGAAGCCATTGTAAAAGAAACCCAAGATAGAATGCAGCCCAAGTACCTATGTGTAATATTTGTTCTCATCCAGGGTGGAGCGGGAGAATAACCCCTCCCTCTTGGCTATATAAAAGACCCAAGGGGTCAATAGTTGGGGGATGGACCCTCAGGCCACACATCATAGATCTCACATTTTTACCTGTTGAGGCTTAGTCCCAACACAAGGACGCCCCTGTTTTTATTTTTTTTATTTTTATTTTTGAGACCAAGTTGAATGCACTTGGGAACTGGGAAGCAAAACTGCACGCAATAGTTTAATAAAGTACTCCTACTTTACACTTATTATCTCAAAAATACAAGCTCGGCAATGTATGGTTCTTTATCCGGGGAATTCGCCATGCACAAGTCGATGACATGTGGACCCACCACAACCACTGTACGAAGGTGGTTCTGTTCGGAGTGCACGCACGAGATCAACGCAGGAGCCTGAGATCGGGTCAAAACGAAATGTAGGCCTCCTTTGGATTGGAGGAAAAAATTTCCTTTCCTGCGTTTTTTCTGTGAAATTGAACTGTTTCCTATGAAATTCCTGTGCGATTCCTGTGAAATTCCTGCGTTCCAAAGGAAGCCGTAATCTTATCCGGCTGAGGGTCATTCCTCCCGCGATTGGAGAAAAAATTGCCGAATAACTTGGCAAACTAAACCTAGACTTCTCCTCGGGGCGGCGCGCTTCCGCAGCCGCCTCGTTTTTTTTTTTTTTATCAAACATACCTATATTTCATGTTAAGGATACAGTACATGACAACATACGCGTATAGGTGCGTAAAAGGATACGGATACACAGCTGTAACAGTCAACTTGCAGAGAAGCCCCCCAAGAAAAACAAAAATACAAGTAGGTCCCTGGGCACCCTGCTCTCCACTGCCGACCAACACCACTCACCGACGCACCGCGAGAAGCCGCCGCCGACGAGGAAGCCAGCCAGCCCGCAGATCTGGAAAAGTCCTTCGCTTGCAAGCTTTACGGAGCCGAAGTAGACACCCGTCCCACCGGACGGGATGAAGGCGTCGCCGGTCGCGCATCGGCCGGGGCGGCGCCCTGACCCCTCCAGATCCTGGATCTCCGCTCGCCGCCGCCGACGAATGTCGCGACGGGGTTGCCGAGCTCAATCCACTCGCCCATCTTCCACCGCATCCCAAACTGGACCCGCACCTTTGTTGCAAAGCGCTGCCTCCGCCACCGCCTCACCAAGACGAGACGCCGGACAGCACCAACCTCCAACACCATATCCCACTAGCCCCTCGCCGACGCCGGAGACAACGCCGACGAGATGGAGAAAGAGCCGGGGTACCTTATTCCATCGGAGCGCCGCCATCTCCACCCAGTCGACGCCACCTAGACACCACAGCTTCCATGTCGTCACCCTGGTGAAGACGTCGGCGACGCCATCGCCTTCTTCACCGTCGCAGCCGCCTCGTTGATCTTCTCTCCTTGGGCTAGCTGATTCATACGTCCGGACGCGAATTTGTTTCTTCTTTTGTTGGTAAGTCCTAGCTTGCAGTTCCTTCGTTGATTGGGCTGATTCCCGGGGGCGTGATCGTAGTCGTAGCATATAAGCGCAAGTGTTTGCACCCGCTCCACCACGCACGGTGGTGCAGTCCGCCGCCTCTCCATTCTCTCTTCGCTGATGGCCGGCCACGCCCACGCGCACTGTACCTGCCCGCCTCCGGCTTCCCCACGCGCGCCGCGCCACCCCTGTTTCCCCCGCGGGATATGCTACAGCCATCAGTTACTGCGTCTCCGACGGGCAGTCGATTTGTTATCCTGGCCAACGTCCTGCTGCTGCTCGGTTTTGATTCTCTTCGGCTGAGATTCTCGTAATTCATGCATCGCAAGGCTGAAGAACTATTTACCCGGCTCGACATTGTCATTGCCATTCGAGTATCCCAGCCCAGCCATCTTCATAGAAGGTTTCCAGTATGCCTTTCGTTAAAACAACTTTAAATTCACGTTATACTCAATTCCAGTATGTCTTTCCACTAGATTAATTGCTAGTGGCAGTGCGAGTAGGGGGAGGACCATTTTATTTAGTTTTTGTCAGGCTCATCTAAAATTGTCATGTTACGGTGAGGAACCAATTAAATTCACGTTATACTCAATTCCATTTCCAATGCTAATGTAATTAAATTCATTTATTATGCCTGCATTGCAGTTTCTGAATCTAACATCGCAACCATCCGTTATTAGGTGGCTCTTCGGTGCAGTGCTAAGCTCGACGTCATTTGGGAAACAGGGTACCCAGTTAAGGTGCTGGTGCAGCAGATTTCCATTAACTCTGGAATCCATGTCCACCACCAAGTCTACACCGTGTCCCAAAGACGATGCACATGCCAACTGTTGTTACCGGTGGATCGTGTGGGTTACTGAAAGCCGTTTAGCAGCCTTCATCTTTGGCACCCTCCTCTACATACTTATTTGCGCCGGTTGCATCTTGTTCGTGCAGTATGACCGTGCAAGTGCCGCTGCTAGAGCCCAACCCAACCTCTTCATCCGGCTAGCAGGTGTCGAGGGGCTCGACCCTGGCGCCTCGCCGCCATCGCCACCCACCTTCCACCTTGTGGTTGATGCGGACGGGGTATCGCCGTACTACGAGTCCTGCAACGGAGGTGGGAGCTCGATGCTGCGCCTCTCGTACCACGGGATGATTCTGGCATGGGGCGATGTGCCGTGGTTCTGCATACGAGGCAGTCGGGGGAGCACAGATGGCGTGGTCACCGTGGAGGCCAAGGCAGAGGCTGCTGCCCTGCGTGAGGATGTGCGCGACTTGGTGTGGAGCGAGCAGCATGTTGTGGGGATTAGTGAGTTTGATGTGGAGGGAGAGGTGGAAGGGTTGGGATATCTTCACTGCAAGACTTTCTTGTTGTTCCGAGGCAACACGACGGCGGAAAACGAGGGCCTCTGCCTCGTTCAGTAGCATACATGTGTGGAAGGGGCCTGGTGCTTATCATTGGTTGATTATAATCATATGTTCTAACTATTTTGTGAACCTTTACGGTGCACCCAAATTGATGTGGGTCGTCTATTTTCCTTAATCCAACCGCTCAGATACACTTATACTACTTTGAAGCCTCCACACCGGCATGGTAGTATTTTAAAGTGGTATAAGAAAATAAGGGGCATCAATGGAAAAGAAAAGTAATGAGAGCTCATCCATGTTACGAATTGATTTGTCTCCTATCCTGTTCGTCCCCCTCTCGTTTCATCGTTTCCCCGATCAGAGCTCGCCGGCTGCTGCCATTCTCACCCCCACCCCCCACCCGCCCTTAGGCAGCACACCGCCATTCCCCGGTGGCTTCCTCACGGCAGTGAGGCGCGGTGCAGGCTGGAAAGGGCGAGTCGCGATGCGGCCCGGTGATGGCGCGACTCGGTGCGGCATCATCAGTGCTGGCATTTACGGCGGCTATTGCGACGGCAAATCAGCGAACTCTAACCCTCGCCCCCACGCTGCACCCGGCGCCGCTGACCCAGCCTGCAGTTCAACAACGTCCCGTAGGGTGTCTTCGCCGAGCCGCCTTCTGCCGACGGGCGAGTCAGGTCCGAGCATTGCGGCGGGAGCGCTCTGGTGGTGCGAATCCAAGACCTCTGCTTCCACATCGCTCACCCGGCATTGAATTCACGGCTGTTTTTTGTTGTTGCAGTGATTCGATTTGAGCGTTAGGTGGTTGTGTTGGTGCGTTAATTAGTTTGCTTGTTCGGAGTATGATGTGCCAGAGAAGCGCATTCAGAATTTCAGATGCTGAGGGAATCGATCCTGAAATTTTGAAAACTCATCGGCGTGCTCGGCCCCAAGGCCCCAGATTCAGTCTGTCGAAGTCTGGTGATACTGAATTTTGAAAACTAATTAACTGGTTCATGCATATACAATTCTGGCACTTAATTGATCTAAAATTGTTATCTATGAAAACGTATTTTCTCAGGTCTAGGAAATTTAACAATATATCAGAAGACTCAGAACAAGCATGCCATCGACAAACACAGATTAAACGAATGGGGACTCTGCTGGCTCATCTCAAGAATAAAGCAAAGTAGCAGCATAGAAACTGTCCATGTTTCTCTAACTAGATAACATTATGCATCTTAATTACATTCAGGTTACAGAATAATGTGATTCAACCAACTGTCATAGTCAGATGTCGAAAGAGCCTAAAATAGCAGTGTACAACTAACCAAGGAAAAAATAGCAGTGTACAACTAACCGGTCATATTTCCTTGTATGCAATTTGACTTAAAAGGTTAAACAATGATGGCTGTCGTGAACATGTTTCTTTGTCATGCATGCAACTAATGTCAAGCAATGCTTGTTCAAATTCAAAATGAGAAGAAACCAGATTTTTTTGTTTTTCCTGTGGTGCTGCCAAAGGGCTTCTTCTCCCAAATCCTGCATTTTGATATCCTATAGGATTGGAAAAGCATGCCACTTCCATTCCTACGTTTTTCCTATTCCTGCGTTTTTCCTATCCTGCGTTCCAAAGGAGCCCTAAGGCATTACAAACTTCTTTCTTCCTTCAAAAAGAAAAACACTATAGCTGCCGATTCTTCAAAGATACTCCCTCCAGTGTCAAAAAAGCTGTCGTTTTGAGGTTGTCCTAAGTCAAACTTTTAAAACTTTGATTGTAAATAATTTTTTTGTGTTAAGTTTAGAAGTATGAAAATGACATGAGTAGATTCGTATTGAAATATGATTTCATAAAATATATTTTATCTATATTTTATAAATATTTTATATTAAAAAAATATTAGCCAAAGTTATGTTTTGAAGACCGTGTCAATGTCCAAAACGACAGCTTTTTTGACACTGGAGGGAGTAAGTAAATATAGTCAGCACCCATGTATTGTCTCCAGGCATTTTTTGCATTGACCAGATCATTGCCTACAATATCAAATAGCATAAAACATTTAGTGACTCACTCTTCCCAGATTACATAATAATATGTTTAAAACAAGCTATGGCAACAGAAGAAAAAGGTCACAACCATGTAAGGACACTTTTTGCTTGTCACCAGAGATCAAAATACAAATATGATTAACCTTGGGTCAGATGATACTGTAAAAAGATGATGATATTTCTGAAAGATGTTTTTAACACAACGCTATCCATCCAAATATTTCATCTGAAAGACAATTTTCTATGAACATATTTAATAATTTCAATGTACTGTCTAAATGCAGTGTCCAGCCAACATTTTGTGCAAGGAAACCTCTGTCTGTATAAAGCCAATGTAAATGAGATAGAATATCATTTAAGATTATCTGCATAATTAAATTGCTTGCCACGATCAATACTACACATCAGTGAATCCTGCCATGCCATGATTAGCAAACTGATGACAGGGACACAAGCTCTGCTACGAATCGCAGTGAAGCAACTAACCGTGCAAATTGCAGGACAACATAAGAGATACCTGCAATGAGTGAGCAACCTCCTACCTGCACAAATGGATTTGCTGGGAAGATGCAGAACCGCTGATGGTCTGCCGATGAACCAGGTGCTACTCTGGTAAGGGGTCATGCCGCCACGATCTTCGCCTGAAAACAAGGTGGTAGGAGCGGAGGGAGCCTCCTCTTCACGTCCCCATGGTGGCGCCGATGGATGAAGACGCTGCCGGATCGGCACTCCTGCGGCCTGGTGGAGATGAGGCTTGGCGGCGGCCGTTCGTTGAAATGGATCGGGACTGCCGCTGGCCGTTGGTGCCACGAGGCCTTAGCGGCTGCGGCGGCTGGTCGGAAAAGTGGAATGAGTAGGGGAGGATGCGGCGGAAGACGGCCAGGTGACCTCGTCGTCGCTTGATCTTCGGCGGCATGGCGTGCGCATTCTCCGGCGGCGGCGCCGGCGGCCCTGCCTCTCCATTTCCTTACAGTTCTTTCTTTTTCCGCGACGATTCGATGTGAGGCAATCTCAGTGATAAATTTCATTAACATGACAATTACAATAATACCCATAAAAATGGATGGTCAGATTAGACTCATACCACTTTCTTTCTCTAAGTAGTATCGTGCACCGTAAAAGTTCTCACTATTTTTCAAGTGTTTGAAACAACTTTGTGTCAATTACTTTGTTAGACTAGAGGGCGATTGCGCCCGCGACCCGTCGCGCGAGGCCAACAAATTGGGGGGCGCCTCTGCTTTTTTCTCCCTGGCAGCCGTACACATCTCACTCACACAAACTTAGTTTCGTTGTAATAAAAACAGCGATCATTATTCATTTCATTTCCACCCAGATGGCAGTAATAACAAGGAGATAGACATGTCGCGCTCACGCACTTTTTTTTCTCTCGAAAGGTATGTCTCGCTGACGCACTTTCTTTTTTCGAAAGATATGTCACGGTCACGGATCGTCCGACGAGAGGAGCTTGTGCAGAACCGTGTTCATGCTAGGCCTTCTGTTGGGATCTTCATCGACGCACGAAAGCGCCAGCTCCAGCATCACCGCGGCCTGCACCTGGCTGAAATCGCCACGCAACCTCGGATCCAGGAGCTCCTCCAGCTCCGGTTCACAGCTGATCTTGTCCCTGAGCCAGGCGACCAGCCGGTGGAAGTCCATGCGCGCGTCGTCCGCCACCCAGTCGCAGACGCGCTGCCCCCTGAGCAGCTCGAGGAGCAAGGCGCCGAAGCTGTACACGTCGGCCTTCCCCGTGATGGGCAGGTTCCTCGCCCACTCCGGCGCGATGTATCCCCGCGTGCCGCGCACCTGCGACGTCACCAGCAGCCGGCTGCACGCGTCCCGGCTGAGCAGCTTGACCAGCCCGAAGTCGGTGATCTTGGGCTCCAGGTCGGCGCCGAGCAGGATGTTCTCCGGCTTGACGTCGCAGTGCAGGATCCATTCGAGGCACTCGTGGTGGAGGTAGGCCAGGCCCTTGGCGACGCCAACGGCGATCCTGTACCGCGAACGCCAGCCCAGCAGCACGCCCTCCTCGAACAGGGCCTTGGCCAGCGAGCCGTTCTCCACGTACTCGGAGACGAGGAGCCGGTGCGAGTCCTGGGAGCAGAAGCCCCAAATCCTGACCAGGTTCATGTGGTTGATCCGACCGATGACGCTCAGCTCCGAACGGAACACCTCGTCGGCCTGCGTCTGCTCCTCCAGACGTTTGACGGCGACGACCCGGCCGTCTTCCAGGAGGCCCTTGTACACGGCCCCCGACGCGCCCTTCCCGAGCTGCTCTCGGAATTTGCCGGTGGCATTCGACAGCTCTTCGTAAGCGAACCTCCTGAAGTGGCTCAACAGCAGGGCGTAGCCTTCCTCATCGACGCGGACTGCCCATGCCGCGGGGGCAGGGTCCGCCGCGCGGAAGACGAAGAGGTACCCGACGGCCATGAAGATGGCTTCCACGACGAACACCACCGCGAGGAACCAGTAGAAGTAGGCGAAGTTGATCTTGTTGCCCTTGACTTGCAGGTAGGATGAACTCACGTTCGCTTCCCGTTCCTGCACGTTGCAGGTGTGACCATGGGAGTCCGGCACGGTCGGCTTCAGGTTCCGGACCCGCGTCGGCACCTTGAGATAGACGGCCTGCCTGGGGTCTGGAACCTTGCCGTTCCACATCGCGATCTTGGGGAGGCACTCTCCGGAGCCCTTCTTGTACCCGAACGCCTCGCAGTTGCAGTCGTCGAGGCAAATCTGCCGGCACTCATCGAACGTGAGCCCGGAGGTGTAGTTGAAGTCGAAGCCGTAGAAGTCGACGTGCGGCATCTTGTCAAAGCGGACCTTGTCGCTGCACCGGAGGTCGAACTGGCGCTTGCACCCCTTGCTCCAGTCGCCTTGGTCGCGGGCCACGTACCCATCGGGGCACGAGCACGACAGCCTCGGAAGGTACGTGCAGACGCCGTAGCGGCCGCACACCCCGTGCACGTCGCACTGCCGCGGCAGCGCCACCCACGTGACGCGCCA